>WYDI02141738.1:15000-107377 GCA_009867235.2 Psittacus erithacus | reverse complement strand
CCAATGCATGATGCCCTTTTCCTTTTGATCAGTGTAAACATTAACAACACAGGTGGATTTCAAGGGATGCTGAAAGCACAACTAGATTTCAATTTTTATTTCCTACACACAAGATGATGATAATTTTTGCGAGACAAGAGGCAGCACATGTTTATCTGAGCACATTTGGAACAGGACACACTGAAGCCTTTTTCTTGTGGCCCAGTGTATGCTTCAAACACTCATAACAACTTAGAATGAAAAGGAACAAAAGAGGCCTTGAAGGAATGATTAAGTGCTTCTGGATTTACACAGTGAGGTATGGACAGTTAAAAAGTCCCAGCTATTTGCTTCTGTTCAGCTGGTAAGCAGTTTCAAACACCCCATGGTGCAGTAAGATGAGTTTTGCATGTTTTTAGACTGCGTGGGGTACCAAGGAGAGAGAATTGCCACAGGATCTCTGTTTGCCAAAGCAAAGAGTACTTCATTAATGTATGATTAATAGCCATTTGTGAAGCAATTAATTAGTCAAGTTGACAGTAAACTTCACCAATATACATGATTTTACCATGCTGCAGGTTTGCTTTAAAACAAGTAGTAAAAGAAAAAAGATCCTTTCTCATACCCAGCCCTCTAGAAAGGAATGAAGGGAAAAAAAAAGGGGGTGGGGGTTTGCATATTCTGGTCTTGTCTGACTTCATCTGGTGTGTCTTTAAGAACAACATCGCTGGGATAGAAACACTCTAACATGATTGATGGCTTCTCCTGCTATCTGCAAGTAGAAAATTCAGAAAAGGGGTATTTTTTCATAGGCCTCACTGCTTATTGGCACAAGAGTTATTTCCACTTTGCTGCAGAATTGATTTGCAACACCAGCATATGAGAATGTGTATTTTTCTCACCAGCCCATCATGAAGTATCACTCAGCAAGCCTTCGGTGGCATGATGAATTGTGGAAATGAGAGCCTCACAATTTAGTCTGCCATCAAAGACTGGGATAATTGTCATTAACTTCTGCAAGTAGGGGAGCATCTGCATCCCTGCTCTGGACGTCTGCATTTTGCAAAGCATATTACACAGCAGATGTACAAAGCACATACCACCATGCTAATTTAATTTCATTCTAAGCAAGAAGCCAGACACCTTCCTCCAGAGAAAGCTGTCTTACACCTCTAGTAAAAGAGCTTAAAGGCAGGTTTCTGGGTTGCATGCCAAATTGTTCTGATTCACAAGGTAATGGTAGATCGCCTACTTTTCCTGTGCTTCAATTACTCCTTCTGAAATATACATACCTATGAACCCTGACATAGTTTGTTGGGTTTTTTTGTTTTCTGGTTGGGGTTGGTGGCATTTTAGGGGTTTTTGTGTGTTTTTTCTTTCTTTGTTTTATTTTATTTCCTAATATAGGCCATTATAGAGCATTTGATTTCTTTTTTCTTCCCCACAGTTAGCACTGGAACCAATACAACACTTCTAACATTACAACCAGAACCATCATCTCATTTTTCTGACAATTCTTTGTTGGTCTTATCCAGGCATCACCAACTTCAGCAGGCATTACGGCAATGCATTGAAATATAGGATTAGCTTCAAGCAGGGATTTATGCAACAAAAGGTTACCCCTGCCTCAACTGAGGCTGACACCTAGTTTCTTTACAGCACAGGGGAGTGGACCATTTAATGAGAAGGTCAGCTGATTCAGAAGCAGCTCTTTGCTGCACCTCAGAAGAGCCTGAATCGCCCATAGATACTAGGAAACAAATAATACTTGTCCTCATTACAAGATCCTTGCATTTGCAAAGCATCACCCTTCAAAAAATGAAGCAAGGCAGATTTAAATGCATGCTAATAAACAGATAAGCTGATGAAGCCTTTCTAAGCACAGGGTGTGTTGCACAGAACAATGTTTATTCCATTCTTATTTTCTCTTCCACTACATTGGAACGTGCTTAGGTACAAATACAAAGACAAGGTCTTGTATTTCTCATGCTTATGCTACATTCGAGCAGTACCTTTGCAGCAAATCTGCCTGATGGCTGACTTGGCGTAGCTTAGAAGTTCCTACCCTTAATTGCATCTCTAAGAAACCACACAACACAAGAAATATTAAATGGTAAAGTGATATCTCATTACACTTATCACAGTGAGGTACCATGTCTGCTAGCATTATAATTTTACAGAATTATTTTATTCCAGACTTCCACACTAAAATTCAAAACTAGTGCTTAAATGTCTAAGCTCAAAATTAAAACTGTGGGGGGTGTCTGTGACATCTATGTCCTCTAAATCCTCTGCACTACTGTCTAGTGCAATTGCAGAGGACTGTCTTGTAATTTCCAGACCTTTAATTGACAATAGAATCACGGGTGGAAAGTAGGAGTGGCTAAAGCACTGCTTCTGGATCTGCACACACAAACAAGTATTCGCTGTTCTTGAAACAGGATCTTGTAAGTCAAGATCCTGTTCAATCCTCCTACTTCAGCTGTTCATGCTGGTCCTTATAAGAACTTTTTATTTCAAAGTGCCAATATGAGAAATAGAGATTTCCACCCCACTCCTAAGGAAGAGGCCACATTAATATGTATCCTGTTCATTGGACATGACTGCTCAAATAACAGGCATTTTGGGCTTTCTGAGGAAGTAACACAGGATTCATACAGGTTAACAAGCCGTTCACCTTCAGAGGCACTTCTTCAGCTTAAGGCCAAGACATTTAAAAGCACTATGTGCCTTCCCATTGATTTTAGTGGGAACTGAGCAGTCAGAGTTTTCACCTTTTCTGGGTGGCTAATAGAGAACCTTATGGGCCCATGAGACCACTAGACACCCATAAGACACCTTTGACCAACAATATGCAAATTTTAAGTCCCCATATCCACCCACCAATTCAGTCAACCCAAGAGGTGAAGGAAAACTTTTTCTCCATCACCCATACTGGTACATCAGGCTTAAAGATGCCTCTACTCTTGTATAGGCATGTGTTTAGTAAAAACACCCAAATCTCACACAAAGCAAGTGATGCTACTGAGGTAAAGCTGAGGAGATGAGAAGAAGCCCATTTGCTATCTCAAAACAGTTGCAGGGCATTGGGGGACTCCACTGTAATGGGAGGAGGAGGAGGTTTTAATGGTGAACTGTCAACGAGAGCAAGAGGGTACATGAGATGCTGGAGCACACATAGAGACATTTGAGGTGGACTTAACAGCTGACTAGAAGAGGGATCCGAACCTGAACTCATGCAAGCTGCCAGATTACTTCCACAGTAACTTGGCAGTTTTACTTAGAATGTTGCTGTGGCTGGGGATGGAGTCTCTCATATCCTTCAAGTGCTAGCACTATATAAATAGAATAGCATTATAAAAACAAGACAGGTATCTGCAACTTTGCATATTAATATGTTAACATTCTGAAGTGGCCCAGAATTCTTAATGAGCATCTTGCCACCCATGCTAAAGCATACAGCAGAGTGGACAGATAACACTGAAAAGCAACCAGGACCCGCTTCCTCCTCTCCTGTAGTGGAGTCAACACACAAACACGGAGTCAAAATTTTTTTACATTTTTTTTTTTTTTAAATTTCACTGCTCACAATCTGTGAATTTCCAACTTTTTTTTGACTCTTTGTCCATGATGACATGCAGCATGAGCTGCAAATTAACCCCAGAGGATAGGCTAGCTCAAGAGCTATATTCAATATGAGAAAGACTGATGAGAATTGCAGACTATCAGCTGAAGTGAATAAACAGGTACCAAAAAGGAGACTGAGCAGTCAAAACAGCTCTGGATATTGCTTAAGGCTGTAGACAGGAACACAGAACAACAGTTAAATACAACAACTTGGAGGTTATTCCACCTGTGTCTAGAGAGACAAGCAGACAGATCAATGCTCTGGCTACAAGTGACCTTTTTAGTGATTTAAACATGTACTTCCATTAGCATTTGTGCATCAATTGTTTTTGTAGAAGAAAAATATTTGTCATTTAAATGAAAATTATCACAGAACTTTAGCATCTTTCTCTCTTATCCTGTTACCCTCACCAGCATTTAAAGTCCTTTTCTAGCTTCATTAAAAGAACCCAACCATCACCCCAAATAAACTCTGTTTGAGAGACCCCTGGAGATGAAGCCCCGAACTCATTTGTTCAGCTCTAGTTAATGCTCTCCACTGCAGGGATCTCCCAGTTTCACAAATACTGAAGGAAAGGACACTCTTGGGGTCATTTCACCCCTACTGAGGCAGAGTTCAGCCTGGGGATAGGAGCTGCAGCAAGAAGGACTGCCTTCATAGCAAGGCAACTGTTGCCCAGCATGGACACAGAGAGCATAACCAAGCTGAACTGCACTCAGCAGCAAAATTCAGTGCATAAAGGTGTAAAAAGAACAGAACATAAAAGAAAAATCAAGTTTTAATTCAGTCCACTGTAACAAAATCATATTTTCTTCCTCAGGATGAAATTCTGTGCAGTCTGCCACGAAAATAAAGGCATCCACCAAAGACATCTTTTTGGTTGTGGCCTTTATACTGTTCAAATGCATAAACTGGCACTCTAAACTTAAAAGAACGCTTGCTCGAAAACTATCATGCACAAAAAAAAGTAACTTATCAAAAGCATTTTTATGAGGTCAGTCATTGGGAAGAAATTCCTCCTATTCACATCATGATCTTGTTTAGGACATTTAAAGAATTTGCATGTCTTTGAATACCTAGGCAGTCCTTTAACTGTATTTTAACCATGTCTCTAGCCCATCCTAAAACACTGACTGTGCCCAATAAGCTTCCCAGAGGCAGCCAAAGAAAGCCCCCATAGACAAGGATAAAAACCTGGCAGCCTTAGATTGCATGCATCATCACAGCATCAGCAGCTGCTGCCTCGTTCAGATGCAAAACAGTAAATCTAGGAGGGCTGTTGCAAATATATCATGTGCTTGGGAGGAAATCAGAAAGAACAGAAGACTTAGTGTGAATAATGAGATGCTGACCCGCAGAAAGTTACTGACCACCTAAGAAAGCTTCAACAGTGTTAATGACTGCTTTCCATTTTGAGGAGCTTTGCCATGCTTGAGCGGCTCAGCCCGTGTTAGCCATTCTGTTTATACTCAAACCTGTCAACAACCACAACACAGCTCCAGCCATGCAGCACATTCATTCCCAGTTACTAGGTTTACAGGAGCATTTTGACACTGATAAGAACAACAGAAGTGGCTGTCAGACTATCTAAAAAGTTTCCTGCAAGTGCTTTTACCTGAAAAAGTTTAAAAGGTAACATTTTCAATTTAAAGAAACTTGCATCCTGTCTGTACTCAAAAACCTGGCACAAGACCACACACCACCTGAGATACTCACCTGAACATGCTTTGAGCAGGGGAGATTTTAATTTCTTATCCTCCCTTACTGTAGCTACTTAATAAGGGTAGAGAGAAAACACAGCAATTGATGGTGGAGCTGAGGCAAACACAGGCAGAGGCACAGCCATAGTATTCTTTGTGTGATGGATTTGTGAGACTGAGTGAATTGCATGCAAGGCTGATAAATAATTCCATATCTATTGAAATATCAAGTCATAAAGTTCTCTATTTTAGGAGCAGATTTTAAAAAAGCAATTCTATTATCCTACCTGTTGGATGAAGTGTGTCTCCAGCAGACACCTTACTAGCATCCTCACTGCTTCTGAAGCAGTCCCATTCCTATTTTGTGCAAACTAGACCTGGCATGTACCGCTACATGGATACGAGCTTATAAATGGGGCGCAAATATTGCCTGTGACAGGCATGAGGACACCCTGTACTTCGGATAATATTTTGCATATGCATCATATTTCTTTCCAGATAATGTTATTTCTGCAGATAAGAAATTCGGAGGCATGCTTGGGAACTCTGAGCACCAGGTGATGAAGACAGAAAATAAGCCTCCGATGAAGAAAACCCAGCCTGCTATTCATGGTGTACACTCATACTTCCAAAGGGCCCTGATGCTCACCTCTGTCATTCTTACATTAAGAACAGAAAATAAAATAACAGAAGCCCTGAATACCACTATATGGAACAGTGTCTCTAACACTTATTACAGATACATTAATATTCTTTGAGAAAATTAACTCATCATAAAACACTGTACAAGAATAATTATTATAATTTTCTAGTTAACTATGGTTAAGTACTTTCAACAATGCTTTAAATACCTGCTTCAGTGCTTTGCTGGCAGAGACAAGTATACAGATATAATTCAGCAAAGTATTAATAAGGGCAGGTACCTGACTTAGGTGTGCACCAGTGGGTTCCAGAGTTAATGCAGAGCACCTGCTTTTATGGCTTAACCTGAGACTTGTGATGGTCCTTCCTCTGAAACCACTATTAATAGAGTAACGGAAACCTTTGCATCCTTCAAAAAAATCCTTCAAATTGCAGAGAAGCTGATAGCCTGACAGAGCTCTTCTAAAGCAGTATTTTCCTTGGGTTCAGACCTGAGACTCAGTAACATCCAACAGCATATGATAGCTGCAACACACAGAGCTCTGCCTGGTGTTGCTGCTGCTCCTTACCCACCATCCCTCATACCCAAGCTCATCAAAGGTCACTATCCCTCTGTAGGGGGAATCATCCATTTCCACGTCCCTGCAGTGAAACCCAGGTAACAGCAACTTCACAGCTTCATGGAAGTATTGACAGAAAAATACCTTATATTTTACCACAGTTGAAGACACTTAAGTGCTTGATTTTTACAGCAGAGAATCAAAATGGATTATTTTTTAACAGATAATTGATTTTGATCTGCACCATTACAGATGATGGGAGAAGAGTCATTGTGGAAAGGCTTTTTCAAAGCCTAAGGCTTCAGACAGTGCTATAAAAAACATATACCCCAAATTTACCTTCATGCCTGCACACAGAGTAAAAGTTCACTATCCAGACCATGTACTCTCAATACAGATGCAGCCACAAAGGTAGGGTTGGTCACCCGTCCCCTCCCTACATGATCCTAGCAGAACACAAGTATTATAAGCAGACCTATTAAAAGTGTTGGTTTGGTTGATAGAACCTCATGCACACTGAAAAATCTTCCTGGCTTAGTTCAGCCTGATCCTCAGTCCTTCCAAGGCACATACATGTTCAGAGCAAAACAGACTCATCTCAAAAACATATGAAGTTATTTCTACTAACAAACCCCCTAGATCTCAAAGTAACACGTTAACAGTGATACAGCCTGAAGCCTCCTCACGGTGCTAAATTTGAGATGAAAACTTAGAGACTAGATTTTCTACCCATACATAAAAAGCTTGGCATATTGCAGTTCTGCTAAGATAAAGCTTCAGTTCTATTGTTCTTTCATACATTCGGACTCATATTTGGTGTGTATTATTCCAGTGGCATACGTCTTTCTAGATGTTAATGTTTTATCATGCCTTTTTTGCAGTCTTTTATCAGATCCTTTACACAAAATGTACTATAAATCCTCCCTCACTTCATATAGTATATCATATAAGACACCCTGATAAACATACAGATACAGATATATGAAGGCTAGTAAATGTAATAGGAGATTTAGCATGCTACTTGTACAGATACACTATTATTCTTAATCTTGTGATTAATATGGACTGGCACTACTGTACAGATTTATTTTTGACCATATGCTCTTTAATTGTTATTGCTTCCCCGTGTTTACCCCCTTCCACATCTGCAGCGTGTGTGGGCTGACTCTCTCCTTTTGCCTCAGCAAGAAGGGAGAACAATTTCTCAGCTGGAAACCACGACGAAGAGAGAATTCCAGCAATGGTGTCTCTAAAGAGCGATTAAAGTAAAATGAAGGTTTTTTAAAACTGAACGAGCAAAGGGTGGGAGGGAGGAAACTCACTGTCATTGATGTTCTTCATCTGCCTGAGCTCAAATTAGCTGGAATACTGTTTAATTGTAAGCTGCGAATGTGCTGCCTCAAAAAGCCAGCTGTTGCTAAAGCAAATGGACCCAAGGAAGACTTTCAAGTCCAAGAGCAGATGAGCTTGCAGAGAATGTAAAAAAACCTACCACAGCTCTTCCAGTGACAGGTCTTACTGATTTAAGATCCTTTTGACTGTAAAACTTGGCTAAGAGATAATTCAGCAGAGACTTTGATTAATTTTTAAAAGATTTACACTACAGTTTTAAATGAAGCCCAAGTTAATTAAGTGCCTTCCTATGTTGCCGCTGAACAGTTCCTCTTTGCTATTTTTTCCCCTTGTGAACTTTAAAACTTAAGTTCAATAATCTTTTTCCTCTGCCCTGAATTAAATAGAAGAAAACAAAATACGTATGGGTGAAGCAATCTAAGAAAGTTAAGATTCTTGCAATTTTTTGAAATCTTTTTGCATCTAAAGTAAACTATTTTTGAAAGGGAAAAGAATTAAAACCACTCATGTATTTTCTTCTATTTCCATTCAGTTATAGCTTTATAAAACCTTCCTTAAGTGAGACTTCTCGGTGACAATAAGTGCCATAATTTTCTATGCTAATCAGATTAATAAATTAAAGAAATTTGCCTGCATATAAATGAGAAAGCAGTCAATTTATATGCCTACTAGCAACTTTAAGCCTTCTCTGCGTGAACTTTGCTAGGAATATTTTTCATACAGACAGATTTACAAAAAAGCGCCAGTTTAAAAAAAAAAAAAGAGCTTTTTATATCTGCTATTAAATTATTTACAAACTTGCTTTACAAAGGATCTTTTTATATGACCCCTAATAGGAAGGGGAGGGAAGCAAAGCACAAGTCCCAGCTGTGCAAGTATCTAAACGGCAGTATCCCACAGACACAGATCCTTCAGCTTGTTTGGAGACCAGAAACACTAGGGTGAGCAGTATGATGCTGCAGCTACATCCTTGCTGTCTCCAGACCACATCAACTAACAAATGCATTCGCATGGGCTTCGCTTTTTCTATCTAACAGGAGTCTGAGCAAGCAAAATTACAACAAAAAGCCACTTTGTGCAGGAGCCCATCCTCCCCCTTTCTGATACCTTTTCATTCAGAACTTGCAAAAGCAAATTTGGCAGTCTCTTTCTCTGGAAGGACAAAGACATCTCTTATGCTTCTTCAGAGGTGAAGTGAAACCTCTCACTCTCATCTAGCCCAGAGGCAGGCACACAGCATAGATCAGGTTCCAGCACAATAGTTCAGGTTCTCATCTGACTCCCAGTGTTGTTGCATCATTAACTTCAAGCAAGCAGAGTTGATTGACATGACCTGAGAATCTGGAAAGATTTCCCTCAGATTTATGAGAGAATAACCAATGTTTGCAATGAATTCTGCCTACAAACAGTCTCTGAGATATTCAGGATAAGGTAATTCTATATAGCTTTATAAAGATATAGATGAAGACAATAGCGACTTGGTTACACTATACACTTAACAGGACCATGATTATTTTTAACACCTGTAATGAGATGCATCTTTGCTGATTTCTGAAATAAAGCGTTATACTTAACATTTTGGTAGCAAATGCATGTAGAGTTTTCTCTGTCTCTGTCAAGTTTAAAGACAAATACAGAATGTCTGAGAACTAACAATCGAAGAGAAGCAGCAAATAAAACAGGAAAGAGGGGTAACAGCAATAAGCAAGATCCTTGCAATATCTGACTACTTGCAAAGTGCTCATGCATGGGGACAGGAGTTTTGCCTGCCTGACATCTCAGCCTCTTGTCATTTGAGATGGACAAGGAGTCGGCTAAGCTAAAACCACCCTTTGATTCCCACACAGATCTCCAAGGTGACTGGTCCAAGTCATTCACAGGTGTCCTTAAAGGCCAATGGCAATTCTGCTATAATCATAGCCCTGCCTGCTCCTGTAAGCTGTAAGCAGGAATTCATCTTACTTCATATGTATGTTTAACAACTGGCACAGTTAATCTTCACCCCACTGATGAACTGTTTGCTGCTCTAATACAAATACCAAGCTGTTCTTATACCAGCAAAAAAGTACAGAGAAAGTTGTCAGGAGGGAAAATAGATCAGGAGTTGCATTCAGCCTCCACCCTGTGATACAATTTGTGGTACCAAGCAATGTGCGCAAAGAGCTGGGGTGGGGAGGTGGGAAGTAGCCACTGGGAAAGGCTGTTTTTTTACTTGCTTCTCTTTTTAAGTATGATAAAATGCAAGCAGAGGCTGACACCTCTGCTCAGCCAGCCTGACTGATGGCACAAGGCAATGAAGGACTCCACCTCTCCCACTCAGAGGCTTCAACTATCTACCGCTTTCAGAGACCAAGTCTGAAGAAAAAGCATCTATCTGAAGACTGTCATGCAGTTGTGTCTTAGATATGGGCTTCTCCTATAGTCTGTCTTTTAGAGCACAGTTGTCTCATGAACAGGAGGATTTGTCACCCCTACGCTTCCTGAACTGCTCCAGTTCAATTCTGTTTACTCCAGTCACACTCGCGTAAAATATCTACTGCTCCTTCCCCAGAAACCAGAGAATTGGGTGGAAGATGGGCCAAGCTCTGCACTTTGACTGGTGAACACCTCTGCTGGAAGTTGTCCAAATTGCAGAAGAACCATTTGGTATGTGTCTTTGACATCACAGACACATAGATTAATAGCCTGCCCCTCCCCTACACCGGCTTTAATATCCTGTCCTTTATGAGTGACTTTCAGACTTGCTTTATATTATGTTATCCTCCCAGGCAAGCATTTCTTGCTTTGTGATTATTTTTTGCACTTAAACAATAACACACTTTCCCCCCTATGGAGTTGATGCTGTCTACAAAACAAGATTGCATAACACTCACCTGCTCCTTTTTAAGGCACCATCCTTACTGCTGCAAATAGACCTCTGCAAAAGCTGCATAAGGACAACCCTCCCTCACTCATATATCCCCTTATATCTCTGAAACTTCTACTTCTTCAAGCACTGCAGATGAAGGGATTTGCTGCTTACAGCTCTGTGACTTAATGCTACCTATCTCCTGCTGGACAAGCAATAGTCAGAAGTGTTGCAAGACTATACCTTGCCCAAGCAGCGGCCAGCACAAAAGCTAAGATTTATGAATTCCATTTTTAAGGAATAAAGCAAAAAAACATTTTTAAGGAATAAAAAGAAAATAAAATCCAGAACATCAGTTTGCCAAGTTAGATTTCTACTTCTGATTAAAAAAACAAAGCAGGTATTTATGAGTTAGGAAAAAGGTAGGCTTTAGACTTGTTTCCAGTTACACCAGTTTTAAGGCTCAGGGAATTGCTATTACAGCCATGTGCAGCCCCTTCTGCGCCCCACTGCTACCAGCAACTCAACATGACATGGCCTAACATTCAGGTTACATCTATGATTTGGAACATACAAGTTTACTGAAGGCAGACCTTCACACTGCAAAAATTTTGCAAGGACATAAAATGCACATCTTTAAATATCTAGAAGCTTTGCACAGTGTTTGCCAGGGCCCAGCCTTTTACATGCTTGACTTTGAGCACCATTATCATTTAAATGGAAGCAATGTTTGTTGCCTTGAAAGAGAAGGGAGACATAGCAAATTATGTTTAACAGATGTAGAGAGCCAGGGGAATACCAGAGGAAATGTACTAGGTAGAAATATATATGTTGATTTTTTTCAGGCAAAGCAGAGAAATCACTCTTCTGCATAAGCAGCTTCCCAGCTGCAGTAGAAGTAAGTGCTTGGAAGTGATGCTCTACAGAAGCACCCAAAGCTTTAAACATTCAGTTCAACATAAGGAAGTCTTTCATCCAGGAAGCGATGAAAGCCAAGGACTCAAGGGATTCTTCTTGTTAATAGTGCAGAAATAAGAAAAAATTTCACCAGTATTCCGCAAACTCATCAACTTCACCAAAGAGGCACAAGAAGAAGATGCAAGCAGAAGGAATGTTTCTTGTTTTCCAAATCCCAACTAAAATCCAAGAAAATTCACTGCGAAAGTAGTAGCTATCATGCATCTTCTCTCAAATTTCAAACTAAACAGGGAACCATTCACTGCCTTAAAAAAACAAAAGCCACAGAATTTTTAAGCTCTGTTTCTTTCACCCTTATTCATATTGAGGAGCTTCTTACTGAGAAGACAATGTGCGAGCTCTACAGGTGCTCCTTCACCAGTGGCAATAATTGGGTGAAAGTTGTTAACCCAAGTTTTGGCTTCAAGGTTCAATTAGTCATCTTCTCACAATTAGTTGCATTTTAGTATCAGTTAAAGCTCATGAAATCTACCTGGGGAAATACAGGTATACCAGCTAGGTTGAGTGGCACACAGTCCTTCCCATTTCAACTTAATCTTGCCTCCTTGTTTAATTACTGGCACTAAGATAAATATATGGCAAGCATACATGAGGGGAGAATGTTGACGCACTTAAACATTCATTTTACTCAGTTGTGACAGCAATAAGACACAAAATGCCAGAAGCATCTCCCATGGTTTGATGGTGGTCCATTATTTGGTTTGGACTCTTGGTTGTTTTATAGGTTAATAAAGATGTGCTGAGGGAGATATTTGTGGCATGTAGACACTCAGGCAGAGCAACGGAACAAGTACAGA
The DNA here is from genome assembly GCA_009867235.2 of Psittacus erithacus. NCBI lineage: Eukaryota > Metazoa > Chordata > Aves > Psittaciformes > Psittacidae > Psittacus > Psittacus erithacus. Next base: position 94,892 of record WYDI02141738.1, on the reverse strand, counting down.
TATAACCTCCATTATGTGAGAATGAATGATAGAGGGGCACAGACAGTTAGGTACACAGGTGACAGTGACAGAAAACTTAGCTGATTATTTTAATTTCCTAAACAATGTGAGATTTGAATGGGTCTTTAAACTTCATAAGCTCTAGCATTTGTCTGAAGCTATTATCTCTTCCAAAGCTCTCACATCTGTGAAAGCCAAAGAGACTCCTCAACACAAAAAATAGTGAGATCTAATCAGACTTTATTGCTTTGGGTATAAGTACTGCCACAGGGGTTTTTATCTTTTTTTTTTTATTAAATTTACAAACTCAAGCATCCATATTTGGGATCAAAAGGTGATTCCTGCACCTTGCTGCAGAGTGGTAGGCTGGATTTTTCATACAATAAAAAACCTTTTCTTGTAATTTGTTGGAAAAATAGGTGACATTTCATTACTGAAGCAGAGCAAGATAACTTTTCCTCAGATTATATTCAGAATTGATAATCTCTTTATATAGGAAGGGGCAAGTTCCTACACCTGGACCTCCAATACAGCTTCACTGCAATCGTACAGAGTAATCCTATCACTCTTGCAGAGGACAGCACTAGGATTGCCTACACAGAAGAAAACTGAAATTTAGGGAAATGGATTTGGTAGCACTAAATCCCAAATGCCCCATAGTGCTTAATATGCATTGCAATACATGCCTCAGTGTCTTCTCAGGGTGCTTTAATGCAAGCACAGTTCAACTTACTTCAGGAGAACATCTTCTGATCTACACCTGCATAGAAGTGCAGCAGACTTCTGACTAAATTGGGTCAAAGTGTCAGGATCAGTAAAAGAACCAGGCAATGGGAATCAGTACCCTCACGTACAGTACGGCAGTTGAAAAAAAGCCAAAACTGAACCCAAAACTCAGATGACATGTAAATCAAGAGTAGTAATTTAAGATATAAGCAAACACATCTGGCTGTGTCTTTCAGTTTCCAATACCAAGCACCCAAAGACCACTGGAATTCTTCAACTGAGCCACTTACATCTTCACACCACTAAAACCGCTCATCTACAACTAACCATGGTTCCCAGACTTAGCTCACCAACACCAGTTACAAGACTTTCCAGCTGTGCTGGAAGTACAGGTTGTAGTTGTTCAGAAGAAAATGAGAACACTGAGTGCTAGAATCGCAGTGGTGATTTTTTAATTCAGTATTTTGGACAGAAACCAGGCACAAACAGCACAGTGAACGTGATGTTTGTTCACATCAAGTGGAGCAGCGCAGGTACCAGAATAGGCTGTTCCACAGACTTCCTGCTCTTCCATCCTGGCTGATACACAAACCTGACACCGTGCTCCCTCCTTTCAAATGTTCTCTGTAGCTCACGTTTGTGTTTTTGAAGTTTCAGGAATGGGAAGAAAAATCTGTTCTTTGGGTCAGCCATGTTTCTTCTCAGCACCTGGTCTTGATTACTGAAGCTCAGCTGAAGGTATGAATTTAGCATGAGTGGGTCCTTCCTCAGGCTAAGAACCTTTGCATAGATGCCTGCCCACTGCCTCCTGGACTCCTAAGGAGAGTCTGGAGACTCACAATGGGTTCAGCTCTTGGGTGAGTCATTGTTGGTCTTCAGGAACACTCATGCTGACCAGCCTGAGAAGGCTTTAGTAAACCATGAACCTGCTTGGACAGAACAGTTCCAAGAGGCACAATCTTTTTTTGTGTGATTTACCTAACTGTGAAAAGGTACTTTTCTTATAAGGAAATTTTACACATCGTGACTAACTGTGCTTTCAGTTTTCTTCTGTTTACATTTTCAGACTTGAAAGGATGTTTCTAGAAGAAACAGTCAAAAACTCCGTCAAAGCAATGGTAGAATTATTACATAAAAACCAATGGAAAGCAGATAACCGTGCTAAGTTCTTCAGGGTCAGACAGCCACAAAAGGAAAGTAAGGGGGCTTTATAGGAAAAGTATATACACTTACTTTAACTCTGCACACAGAAGACATACTACTTGGACACTGTTACACGTGAATGCCCAAGCTCAGTTTTCACTAGTGTGGTTATTTTAAAGATATGCTTCATTCTAGGGTTAAGAAAAATTAAATTAATGATGTTTTGTAGGTTGTGGTTTTGGTTTTTTTAGATTGGAGAACATAGGAATATCCGAGCTCCATTGTAATAGTTAAGGAGCCCGAAGCTCTTTTTGCTGAGATTTTCTAGATGCTCAGTTTTATTAAATCACACACAATTCTCTGTAAGTCAGAAGTAACAGAGCTCAGGAAAATAGCATTAATTTTGCCTCATTTTTGAGTGGTTAGTCTGACTTGCATCAACAAATTGCCCTTTTTCAGCTTTTTCTGTTTACTGCAAGAAATCTTACAGTCATGATGCATTTACCAAAAAACCCCAAATAATTCACATCTTAATGCTAATAGCAACAACAGTCATGACAATAAATCACAAGGATCTCTCTTTGACCTGAAGGGCTGACATGCAGGCAAAATGCATTTTTTTATTTCAAGAAATAAAGGAGTGCAGGAATTAAGAAGTTGTAATGACAAATTACAATGGAAAAAAGAAAGAGGGTATTTTTATTATTATTATTTTTAATAACTCCTTTAGTGAGGGTTTATAGAGAATCAGCAAGTTGTCAGTGACATATCAAGGCAAAATTATGACGACATATTGTTACATTGCCATCTGGTTAATAAAAAAAGGCCTATTGAAACAGGCTGGTGACATCACCTCTGCTCCTGCCACAAATATACTGCAAAACCTACTATTTAAACAGGACTGTATTCACAGCTGAGAATATCTGCAGGGATAGTTTCATTATAGTACACTTCAAGTCACTACACATCACTTCTGTGTATTCAATCGGTGTTCTTCAAACCCTAACACTGCAAATTCTTTGCAACAAAAAATGGTCTTTTATATACATACATTATATACACATGTATGGATGCATATACAACACATATGTATGTATATACATGCAAGACAAATCCTCGTTTCCATTAAAATGATGACTGACTGGCACCACAGAAGCCTGGGCTCCAGCCCTCGATATATTACATGAGAAGCAGAGGTCTGGAGATGTCAGTACATCTGAGGCTTTATGGTCTTCTTAACCCACACCCAAGTAGAGGCACAGTAGCCTTTTTCCAGCTAAGCTGACTCAATCAGATAGAGCCCACAACCAGTCACACTTTCTGCTAGAAAGCCCACGTGAGATACAAGGTCTGACAGCACCCTTTTACTGTGTGCCTTATCCCTGAGACAGTAAGCAAGCAGGACCAGCAGCACTCAGTGCAGCTCCACACCCTGGATCATTTCCAAAGGCCACCACGACCAGTGGAAAGACCTCTTTGGGCTTTGGCTCAGGTCCTTCTCAAGTCCTTTGAATTCAGCATTCCTGTATTCTATGTAGAATCATAAAACGGTTTGGGTAGGAAAGAACCTTAAGATCATCTAGTTCCAAACCCACTGACGTGGGCAGGGACACCTTCTACTAGACGAGGTTGCTCAAGGCCCCGTCCAACCTGGCCTTGAACCACATAAGGCAAAACTAACATTAGACGACTACCATCACAGTATGTTTCCTGCATACTTGAAGCAGGCCGTAAAAAAATTAAAATCTATCATCCAAAACAGAGAAATGAAAGAATCAAACTTCAGTGATAACACAGTTCAGGTTTCTCCGAAGTGGCTGCCATCTCCTAATACGTATTTAGACAAGTAGTGAAAGCCCAGATGCATTATGGGATGATAAAACTCACCTTGGAGGGACTTAATGCTTAATTAAAGGGACGAACATTGCAATAAATGCACTAATGAGATAAAATCACACTAATTCCTAAATCTTATGGAGCCAAAGTGTCGGTCTGAGTTTTAATTAATAGAGTTCTATATGGGTTTCTCAGAAATAATAATAAAACACTGACGTAGTAAATCATGCCTGAAATCCATCACAAACTTATTTCAAATCCTACAAAATTTTCATTTAGGATTTCACAATTTGCACAGTTCCAAAGATGACTAGCCCTATTGAGATGTAATTTCATTAAACACTTTCCTTTTAGATTATTATGTTATTTTATTGTTAGTGTAACACATTTTTTATGAGTCCTCACCAACACTTCTTTTCCCTTCCTGTTCTTTCCTCAGTCTCTAAGAGATACGGAATTGGTCTATAGCACTTGAACATTAAGGAACACACGGCTCAGAGTGTGCAACATTTCTTCTGGAAATTTCTTATTTTCATCTGCATCAATCACCCCAATCCCACTAAATGACACTGAAAGCACTAAAAAAAACTCAGCACAAAAGTGAGATGCAAAACATTCAACCAAGTATTCATTCAATGAACATCCACAGGGCTGGCACAGATGCTCTCTGCAAGCCTAGTGCATAAGCAAGCAACAAAGGACATCTGAGGAAGGCACCTAACAGACTGCTGGTGCTTTCAGTGCAAGTCAGGTGAGGCTTCATTTCAGTCACTTGTTCCTGGGTAGTTACCAGGTTTCCATGGTGCTTCCTTCCACCTCAGATCTTGAAGAGACCTCACATTTCCAGTTTCATCACCAGAAAAATTGTATCCTCCCATTCACAGGCGGAAGCTCATACGAGGTGTCTGAATGGGACCAGTTTAGCACTACTGCTCTGCAGACTTTGGCATTTCCAAATCCAAGCACAAGGCACAGGTTGGAAATTGTGGATTTAGTCTCAGTCCTTGCACAGAGATGGTAATGATTACCTAAATAGGCAGTTTTCTAGTTTAAGGAGCATTTTGCAGGGCAGGATGTCTCCCACGGGGCTGTCACATATACTGTTAAATATTATTTCTCTGCAAAGACAACATGCTTGAGAGCGCTACAACCAAAGCTCATAGTAGTGCCTCTTTCCAGACCAAAGGCCAACTAGGTTTACCAGGACTCACTGTGATGTGCCTTTCTGCTGTGGTCATGACCGAATTTTTAGTCAAGTCAACAGCTCACCTTTCCACCAGCTTTAGAGGGTTTGGAATAGACCAGTTGGCCACTGGCTCACCAAGTTAGCACATGGCCACCTCTCCACACCTCCTTGTGTCATCTGCTGGCAAACTCGCTGCAGAATGCACAGCTCTCAGCGCTTGCACACAGTACTGGGATGGGGTCAGCTGTCTTACATCTGCTGTAGTACTTTTCCCATAACTTTTAGCACAAATAAAGTGTGAATTGTTTCCTCCATCTCATGATGCTATGGGGAGATTCATGAGATGATTATTACCCATGAGCTGAAGGCCCAGCTCTTGTTTCTCAGGCAGTGATGGTTTATGCCATTGGACATGGGCATTTTAAGCCTGGCAGGTGGACAAGGAGGTGCACCCCAGGCAGGCAAGGAGGATTCCAAAGGCCCTGGACCCCCAATGCCCCGGGGAGCATGTCACCTCCATGTTCATAACATTAGGCTTTGTCACCCTCTAGTGGGCTGTGTACAGAGCTTTATCATCCCATCGGTGGTGTCCTGCCTCGGGGCCTCTGAAGAGCACTAACAGAGGCCTAACTCTGAGTTTCCAGATTCCATGCCCAAAGATGACTCAAACTCTGGGCATTTGCAACTCTTCTATTTTCTTTTCTCATTTGGGGAAAACACACACACACACACACAGAGCTACCTCACTCCCCAAAAAACCCCAACAACTGTAAACTGTCTATGAAGCAGCAATGAAGAAACACTAAAATTGTCAATATGTGTACTGGCAGGAGGTACAAGAGTATGCCCGCATTAAACTTTTATGTACGTATTTATGTATTACACATGTACTACTCAGCAAATCTATATTAATTTGTAAAAGATAAAATTAATATTAATATACTCATTGCACATATTAAGCAGATTATGACCCATTTTTGCCTATTAGCACAGAAAATATGCAGTGCTGCTCATTTTATCTCCTGAAATGTATTAAAGGGGCTAGGACTCTGTAATGGCTTGAAGAGGAATACAAACACGTTTATGTCTCCTAAAATAATTGTATCTGCAGCTTTCTCTAAATCATTTTCTGATTGTTGAAGTATTTTTGTAATTCTGGTCTACTGGTACAGTAAGACCATAGATTTTAAAATAGAGTAACATAAGCTTTAGGTCTAAATCCTCTTTTTGAGTATCTAAGCATGATTAGAAACCTTGCCTTTTTTGTCTTTCACGTATGTAGCTGGAAAGGCCTGATTTTTTAGGAGCAAGGTCTTAACACAGGAATACCTTGTTGAAACATCTCTGGCTATCAGACAGGCAATCTTTTCTATCTTATTTCTTTTTCACAACCAGCGGACACTGAGACGGGGTTGGCATTAGGGTTATCAGGATGTACAGCTATTTGCAGAAAACCAGGATTGCTCTTTCCCCACCGTTTCCCCAGTCTAATATTACTATGCACTGCCAAGGAAATTGGCAGTAAAAACAGTAAGCCTTTTTATCTTGGAAATGTAAATTTAAGAATAAAGAAAAGAGATTATAAGTAGGACCTATTAACATCACTTCAAAATTGGAGATGAATTAAAGCCAGCAATCTTTCTCCTTAAAAACTACCTTCCAGACTCACATGACTCACAGCCTTTTTTTCTGGTCCCATTTCCTGCTGTTTTATCCTTGCAATAAAATAGCAAATGGAAGCTCCATTTAGGGATTGTATCTACAAGCTGCCAACACAAAATAATCCTCCATGTCCCGAAGATGAAGTACTTATGACCTAACAAGATTTGATGAGATTTCCTATCTTCCCTCTTTCATGATGGTAGAGATCCCTTAATGTAAACAAATTCAGAGCGTATCTTCCATTTCGGTTGCACACCTAGGTCTTGGCTCTGTTTCAGGCTCACACCAAATAGGGTCTGCACACAGTGTTTTCTCCCTCTGAACCTTGGGTTACTACTCGGGGAAAGCACAAGCCTGCATACAGCTCATTACTTGCGCAGGACCAATGATGTGGCCATCTACTAACTTAACATGCGCTTGGCTGAGCACCACCTAGTCAACTCTGCTCAACCAAGGCGCAGAACAGGTAAGCTAGAAAGGAGTAGAAGTGCAGAGAAGCAGCCCTATCCCCTCTAGACACTCCTCTGTGGGGTATGGTAGCCCTCACTCCTGGCTGCCATGACAAGGCAGACACTTACAGTGTTTGACTTTATTACAGCACAGCCAGATCAAATGCACAGCCACTGCTTCCTCAGATGTCTATATTTCATTTAAACTGGGATAAAGCAAAGAAACTGGAATATTGTCTCATCATGCATTCTAAATCAGCCAGGGTAGAAAATAATGGGGAGTTAATCAGATCACTGAAACTCTAATTCACTTGGTATTGATCGGGCAGATTCCTAATGGGACGGCAGACCAATTTCAAATTACAGTAAGCTGACTTATCCTGGAATACCAATGACCAGCTCCTGAGAGGAGCCTGGACAGACCATGGGCTTGCCTCTCATTATGGCACACACTCAACTGAATGCATCAACGTATAATATGATGCAGCATTTGGCTAATTAATAGGAGATTGATGAAAGGTGCAGTTTTGAAAGCAGAAATCTCATTTGAATAAATGTGGGATGAAAGTCCCAGCAGGCATGAGGTACACGGAGCCTTAGAAACAATTATAAAAAAGAAAGAGGGGAGCTAATGGAAGGTAATGCAATTAAATCAAGCTTTTCATTATATTAATCAGAGGCTTCATCACTGAAATCTAATATATACCACATTTAACTCTCCCCTGGATTTATTTATAATTTACTTAGAAAAGGCTTTGAATTATGACCATAGTATCACAGTAACTGGATGCCTGTGAGCAGACAGCGCCAGGGAAGAGGTACCTTCATTTATAATGTGCTTCCAGATCAGGAATCCTTCCTCAACAAATTGTCCTCGAGCAAATCCTGCCATCTTTAAGCAGTGACAGGATTAAGGGGCTGCTACTGCAGTATTTTTCCTTGCTTGCCAGAGCTACCGAGGGGAAATTGTACCTTTGTTGCTCTTCAAAGCAGATGTCTTGGTTCAGTTTGAGACCATATCAGAGGAAGAAATTGCTATCGATGCCTCTCACAAACATTTATATATTGAAAATGGCATGCCACTTGTCTACACCTCAAATTGTGGTGCTTACTGCCCATTTTTCCTATTGTGTTTTAAAACTACATCCTCACTATAATTTAACAAGTGTGCTTTAAGACATTTGTGCACACTGAGGTCTGTGTGGAAGTAGTGTGATACTAGTAAAGGACCTGCTGAAGCCACTGGGTTCCATGCTGTCACAGTCCACTGTTTTTTGATCCAAGATACAGGATTTAGCGTTGCTCATCTCAGTCAAGTCATTCATTACAGGTAAAAATTCAACATAAAGGAGGACTTGAAGCAGTGGCTGCCCTATCCCTGGCAGTGTTCAAGGCCAGGCTGGAGTGGGCTTTGAGCGACCTGGTCAAGTGGAAGGCATCCCTGCCCATGGCGGGGTATTGGAACTGGGTGAGCTTTAAGGTCCCTTCCAACCTAAACCATTCTATGGTTCTATGACTTTGTCAGTGTCAAAGTTCTTGGATGTGCTACGTAACCCCCTCAAAGGGGCAGCACTTCCTGAGAGTGCACTGACAGAACCTCAGGTGGATACGTGAATGGAAATTAAGGGCTGGAGTTTCACCATAGAAGACCCATTGCTTTAACTTATAGTAATAAATTGATATAGTCCTCTCCATGTCTACAAAAGTAAACAAGCTTAGGCATGGGTAGGGGCTCACTCTATTATTTAAAGTCACTATTACACAGTGCTCACTCTACTATTTAAAGTCACTATTACACAACTGCTTCAACAGTGCCAGCACAATTTAGTCTTTGAGAGCAACTATTTTTGCCTCAAATGGAAAACATTGAGAAATACATGCGATGTTGATTTTCAATTACTGCCTCATGTGATTAGAAAATGAATTCTGACTTTTGAAAAATCGGGTATATCAATTATTTAGATTAGTAGTAGTTAGTACAGCTAACAGGTAGGTTATGAGTCATTCACAAGTCTCATTTCAGAGATCCCTCTGAAGGAAAATCAGAGCTTCTCTCCCAGTTCTTTCACTTCCCATCTGCTGGCTGGGCCAACAACTCCATTTTACAGCTCCTAATCCAACATCTTTACCAACATCTCCTAACTATTTGATAATTAACTGCTAAAATCTGGTCCTTAATGACACCTCAATAATGGGATTGTTTGGAATCCAATTGCCTGTGGCTTATTTCTTCAAAAAAGCAAACTACTCAAGACAGGAAGGCTGCTGCAGCAGCACAAGCGCCAAGGGCAGAGGTGTGGCTGTGCTCCGGCAGGTTTCCTGGGAGGCACAGATGGAAGAGACTGCACAGTTTTATGCCTGCCCTGGGAATAGCTGCGATTGCTTTTGGCATCATGTTTGATGCCAGGTTTCCCTGAGTAGAGGAACTGTGAAGCAAAGCTAATGGGGCAGTTACCTGTTCTCAGAGTAGTAAGTTGTAATATATCCATTTGTGGAATCACGAGGCTGGCAAGCCATTAACAAACAGCAGTTTCCACTTAACCTAACACAGAACAAGATCTCATACAAAATTACCATCAACATACATTCTGTTTGTATAAATCCCTTCCTTCAGCTCATTTCCCTTGTCTTCTTAAGCTACTCAAATGAAATCCTTCCCTATAGCCCAACACCAGCAACCCACTGGCAGCTGGTGGACTGTAAAGGTACAGCCTCAAAACCAAGATAAAAATACGCACTTCACCCATCTTGACCTTCTCATTGCTCATATCACTACCTCACAACTACCCTGAGCATAGGATGGAAGACAGGGCTCAGAACTCTCTATGTATGGGAGGTAAATTGTCACAGTACAGTCGCAGCTGTTGTACAGGACAAAAACATTTAGTTTGCAAGGAACGTCACTTGCACTCACATCCAGCCTGATATGGAGGATTACTCCAGTTTTTCCCCAGGGTAAGACTTGACTGTGGCCAGAAAGTTTCCACTTAGAATACACAGGGTTAGAAATTGCCTTCTTTTAAAGAGAATACCAAAGTTGTTAGCTTTGGATTACACACATCTTTTGGTAAAGGTATTTACCCACTTCCACTGTATTTTTCAAGTTTATTTGTATTTCTTCTTCTCCTTCCATCCTCTTTATAATTCCCTGAACTTTTCAAGTAATTTACAAATAAACATGAAGGCATATGCATTTGGTGACAGTTTTTCAACAAAATATTAGAGAGCTGCATTCAGAACTGCTCAGCGATGGCCAAACTGTTCCTACCTGCAGTCAGAGCACTGGGGTGAACAGAGTTACACTAGTGCTGACAACTGCTGAAATAACTGACCATTAATGAAATGATTTCCCAAAAGCTCTGCTGCAAAGAGGTTTAGACACGCAGTACTGCTGAAACCTCTTGCCTAGATAAGGCTGGAGTAGAGAAACGTCAAGCCATGTACACAAGGGTTATTCCTTTGCCCTGTATTCAAACAACCAAATATGAGAAGTTTGCATACTCAAGGAACATGGAGAACATCAAAGCAGATACATGACAGGTATTCCCTTCACAGTTGGCTTAGTAACCTCATGGAGTTGTTTGGGGAAATTAGAATTATTTCAGAAGGACTGACAGCAAAGCAGAAAACTGTTAACAGTGTAACATGGCATCTACTTTTAGAGCTCCATTTATTCCTTGCCAGCTCAATACAAATTGTGCATAACCACTGGCTGTTTCACTACTTGAAGCAAACAATCACAAGCTTCCAAATACTCAAATTACCACAGAGGATTCAGAAACAGGATAGCAAGACATGCAGAATAGCAAGAAGGATTCTCCTTAGGCTTTTTTTTGCAAGGTTTGCTATAAAAGGACAGCTCCTGCCAAAATAAATACCTTCCCCCACCCCTTCAGCAGGAAAAATAGAAAAAAAGTCTTTACTGAAGACAGACTTTTCCTACAGCAAGACTGACCTTTTAGTCTGTAATTGATGGGCTACAAGAAAGGTTGGCGAGAACACCACTGCATTTAGAGGGTTTCGTGGCATCCTCATAAACTTAACTGAGGATATTGATCTTGCTGCTCCAGAAAGCCCTGGTGGAGATGCATTGTTAGACTTCAGCTGATGCTGACTCTTTTGCATAAAGCTGTATACATCAGCTAAAAATTGCTATTGATAGATGTTTTAGGCAGTGGTGTTTTCAGAACTGCACAGCCACAGAGGATACCAAGAATCTGAGCTATCACTGGTCAGGGCTGAATGGGAAAAACAGCAAACTATTGCTGTTAGCAATCTCCTCGCTCATATTAATAAATAAAACCAACAAGGAATAAACATTTCAGCCTGCGAAGCAGCATTATTTCCTAACCCCCACCCCCCATGGCACAAATCAGTCTGTGTAGAAGGGGAAGCATTTTAAGGCTTTACACTGCCATTCAAGCACAGAATTTTCGAGTTTCCCTTAAACTGGAAAAGTAGATATTTTTTTCTGGGTGAAACCTAGTGCTGTTTCATATAACCAACCACCCTTGACAACTTGAAGTTACAAATCAGCCACAGATTATATTCACTGTTTTTGTAATGTGAGCTAACAATATTCAAATTCCCTTTTCTTAAACTGGGGGAGGGGGGAGACATCAAGAAAGCTTTTCCTTCTTTCTGCCTTGCCATACTGTGAGCAGGTATGGGACTATTATCAGACTAGGTCTTGACACACTAGTCTAGTCACTGGTTTTGCAGGTACACAACAGTGAATTCTTCTCTGCAGGAGGGAAGCAACAGCTCCCCCAAGAGTCTCGAATGCTATTCAAGATCATAGGTTGTGCAGACTATACACAGTCAAGTGGGGCTTTAACAAGCCCTTCTATAAATGAGACCATCAAGAGAAAAAAAGCCCAAAGAGTAACAAGCTTCCAAAGCACATTTCATGTTGTGCTTTTTGAGTATTTCGTGTACTCCTCTGAGTTGTGACATCTCACATCACTGCCTTTGATTTGTGCCTTCCCATGCACCAGCTAGTTGATCCTATCCTTATTTTGTCCACCTTTTACCTCTTATACCTTATCAAAAGGTATCTGGGGGGCAACAGACTGACTTTGCTTTCAAACCTCTGTAAGGTTTAATGCAATAGCAACTTCTGCTGAAGCACACGACCCGCCTTAAGATTTTTTTAAACAAATCTCACTATTTTATCCGAAGAAAAGCAGTGTTTTGCATTCTCCCTTACCACATGACTGCAGAAGCTGTAGTATCTCAGATGTCCAGCTGGGGCTAGGGCGAAAGTCAGCCAAATGCCACATAACAGGTCAAAAGACAGTAGAAAAAAAAAAACCAACCAACAAACATGTCCATTTTCAAGCAATTTGTGACTTCACTTGAAATTCCTCAGCACTTGGCATCCCCCTGCTTCTGCCTCATTTTTAGATAATCTGTGCTCATGTTTTCTGTCACTGAGAACATTTGTCTCCACCTCTCATCTTGATGCAACAAATATTTACAGACTCAACTGAACACTTCAGCGGGACTGATTTCCAAGCTTTAAGTTAGCTGTCCAAATTTACCTATGCTCTTGGATCACTTTATGTAAACAGATGATAGAAGAAATATGACTTTCCTCCCTTCTTAGGCTGAGCACATTCTACTGCAAGAACAGAGCACAGCATACACCCCATACATGTCAGTGCAAAAATGCACAGATACATCAATAGCCACTGCCTCCCACTACCTACGTCCAGGCACACATACATCCAAGTATTGATTTCCAGAATTTCTCCAAGGAATGCCAAAAATAATAAACGAAAAATAAATCAAAAGCAAAAGCCTCTTTCCATTATGTATTAAATATCCTTCCATGAAGTTAGAACAAATAGGAGATGTATATAGAGTGCAATGGAGACATATATCTAGTGTTGTAGTAATCGATTTCTGCCTTGTTCCTTTATTTCCAGTAAATAATGATCTTCAGATCTTTCATGGTGGCACTACCGTAAAGTCTGCTATGGGAACACAGGCAGTGTTTCATCTTTGATATAGCCAACAATATCACCATTCTAAAATCATTACACTCACTTATTTCCTGTATCACACTGGTAACAACATTTAGCAGGATCAAAGGAAATTTACAGAGGGTATCCCCTTCACTAACCTCCATCCAATCATGTATAGGATCAATAACACATTTTGTATTGTTCAGCAGCGTGCAGAAGGTACAGATTTGTGCACAAAATGATGCAGCCATACATTTCTAGTCAGTCTTCTGTTTTATAAAGAACACTCCTGGAAACTATAAGGAGCAATAATGCCTGGTTAGATCAATTATATTTAGAGATAATTCTTGTATGTAAATTAAAAGCAGAAGAAACTTCCCTAACCAACGTTATTCCCACAAAAAAAGTGTGATCCTTTGCTGATAGTGCTGTGCAAGACCTGTGTGTTCATTTCTGCATTCTGAAATAGGTTTTTCAATTTAGTACATGATCAAATGAGGGTATCAAGTTTAAACTACAAATGAATTAATTATATAGCAACCATGGGTTACTATTTACATATCTATATTACTGACTTTGAAGTCAGTATTTTAACCGCAACACTTTCCAATAGATGATTAAATACACGAATTTTCGATTTTGTAGCAATTGATAACAAAATGTCAACCTTAGGCACCTACAAGTTAATACAGGTAAGTTAAAAGAAAAATCCTGAGCTATTTGTCTATGATCCCATTGAACACGATTCAGAATAGCTGCTCATTATTCTAGCCACCATGAAGAACAAGTGAATTCATCTTAACTAGCCTGACAGCAAAAAGAACAAGAACATTACTGTTTAAGCAAGCCCACTTTAATCATCAGTGTAGGGAATAAGGCAAGACAAGGTTTGTAGGTGGAATAATATCTCATTAGACTAACTTATGTAGTTGGGAGAAAATATATTAGACTTCAATGTACTCATCCATATCTCAGATTCTGATCAGATGAGGAAAAGGCACCTTCTCCCTATCACTGTTACTTTTCCCACTTGTAGCTGTTGATTGATTAAAGATACTATTTCAAGTTACAAAACTCATTCTGTCAGATCTGGAGAAGTATTTGGAGAATTACAGTATCCAACCCTGGACAGAGAATCTTTAGTTGAATTTATCCCCTAAATATGGAAAACGCATAATACTTGGTACCAAATTCACTAATATTCTACTACTGCCATTTTGCTTTTGTAGTTTTGAGTACGAAATACCAAAACAAAATGGAAATAGCTGAGTTTAAAACCCCAACCAACCTACATACCAAGGAACGAACAGCTTCTTATACCTAGGTGACTAACTTCACCAAAATGCAGTAGGCTGTTTCAGGAATACTGTTAGAAATATAATCCATCCTCTGATACAACTAATGAAATGCAGATATGCATAAAACCAACTGTGAACATAAAGGAACAGAAGGGAGCTGAGCTGTAACAGCCAAGTAGCACAGCTAAAATCTTAGCCACATTTTTTCACCTGCTTAATCTGATGCGCTATGACTTTGGTTCCAGTGTAATTTCTCAAAGCAGCAGAGTGATTTACACTTGTGCACTTTCACGAAAGTATGTCCTTTTCTTCAATTCCTTTGGCCAAGGCAGCAGCTGTGGCAGGACAAAGTAATGACTCTGGTGACAAGTCAATTTGTTCCTCCAAGTGTCTGCAAGTGTAAGGAACAGCACCTGGTGACCACGCACACTCTGAGAAGTCCTACGTTAAGAGAAAGCAGCTCACTTCTATGAGACTAGTATTGTAGTGATGAGAACTGTTAAAAACCTTAGAGTTCCATGTTAACTTATCATGACTTTGACAATAATTGTCACAAACAGAATTTCTTTATAGATTTTGGAAATTTCTTCTTAAACAAAGGAGACCTCAAGATGCTTAGCAATCCTGAGCCAAAAGAATTTAAACATTTAATCTTACAGAGATGTTCCCTTGTTCCAGGCTAAAACAGTTTATAAAGGTCATAAAAAATTAACTTATCTTGCTGCCTGAAGCTTTTTTAATGCACTCCAAGCTACAAAAAAATCACAGCTGGAGCCTTTAGGCCAATGGTATACTATATTTTTCTCCCATTAGCAAGGACAGCAAATATCTACATTGAATTTTACCGCAGCAATTGTCTTCAATTCATTAGTCTTGTGTCTGAATATAAAGCGCACAGAGCTATCTGGGTAGTTACATTTTGTGCTCATTTCATTGAATAAGCTTACAGTTGTTTTACTCTAGAATTTAGTAACAAAACTGCTGAGGCAAAAATCATTACTTAGCCTGAGCCACCTTCTTTCTAAGCTCTAAAAACCAGGACTCTGATTCAACATGTTCAAGACCACTTCAAAAAACTGGAGGAATTATACTCTGCAAGAAGAAACTTGATTACAGCACCACAGTTCAGGCAGCTCTCCCAGCACGTGCACTTTCAGAGATCTCTTAGATCTTGCTAAAGCTGATGGGGGGGAATTATTAAATTTTCAAGATTTTTAAACTTCCAGTACTTAAAGGCTGTCTACAAAGAAGATGGAGACTCCCTTTTTACGAGGAATCACATGGGAAAGACAGGGGTACAAGTTACTCCTGGGAAGATTCCAACTAGATACAAGAGGAAATTTTTTCACAATGAGACCAGTCAGCCATGGGAATAATCTCCCCAGAGAAGTGGTAGATTCCCCAGTGTTGGACACGTTAAAGATCTGGCTGGACAGGCTGCTGTCATATGCTTTGCATGGAAAGGTTGGACCAGGTGATCTTTGAGGTACCTTCCAACCTGGTATTCTGTGATTCCCAACTCAAAACAAACTTACTGAAGATGAGATCCCTAAACTACAACATCATTCATGTGAGAAAATTTGAAAGCAAGCCAGGCTTTCCAAGGTTTTCCTTTGAAGTAAACTGAATTCTCCCATTTGGATTAAGAATGAGATCTTTTGCTACTTTGTGATACTACATTACTAAGTAGAGTGGATAAACCCAGAATTTTTTTCTACATTACTTTAAACTGAAATTTTGGATGGGATAGGGTTCTTGTTCTTCCTAGTAGCTGGTGCAGTGCTGTGTTTTGGCTTTAGTCTAAGAATAATGCTGATAACACACTGATGTTTTAGTTGTTGCTCAGTAGCACTTGCCCTGATCAAGGACTTTTCAGTCTGTCATGCTCTGCCAGTGAGAAAGGACACAAGAAGCAGAGAGGGAGCAGAGACAGGACACCTGACCCAAATTAGCCAAAGGGGTATTCCATACCGCAGAGCATCATGTTCAGTATTAAACTGAGGGGAGCTGGCCAGGAGGGGCTGAGTGCTGCTTGGAGACAGGCTGGGCATTGATTAGAGGGTGATGAGCAATTGTGTTTCTTGGGTTTTATTTCTCTCTGTTCACTCCCTTTTCATCACAATTATTACTACTAGTAGTATTATTATATTGTAGTTTATTTCAGTTATTAAACTCTTCTTATCCTAGTCCATGGGTTTCAGCTTTTACCAAATCACCTGGCCCATCCCACTGGGGGTGGTGTGGTAACAGATTAAATGTGACAGTTACCTGTGTATTTCACAGATGAAGAGTCTATGGACATGATTATGTAGGAAGATGCCAAGAGCTAAAAACTCACTTGCCTTTCATGTTAAAGCATGAAAGCACCTTGCCTGAAATATTCCCCCATCCTCACCCTGAAGCCATGATAGCTGGGCCGAAAAAGCACAGATTTTCATCAGTCTAACCCAATCATCAACTTGAAGGAGTTCAAGTGAGCCAGTACAGTACACCCCTTTCTGCCAGGCAAGAGACATGAAGACAGTTCACTACATATATTGTCATACCAATGCCACCCTCAATTCTATAATAAAACAAGATGACAGACAGTTATTGAGCTTTACTTTGCCTAGCATTGTTTGTGCAGTGGCAGCAAGAAAAACATCCCCTAATCAAAACAAAACCCCATTGCAACGTAACCTTCTCACAAACATGAAACAACAAAACAGCTCTTATTTTCCGTAAGTTCTGGCACTTGAGATTCTCAAACCTTTTCATATCATGAATTGTCTATTAATTCAAAGATTTACCTACGCCCTCATCTTATTCCTCATTGCTAGGATCATATGCCTTTTGCAGACGCAATTTCTGTGAACTACAGAAACTACTTCAGTAAGCTAAGAACTTGAGGTTAAAATGCTTGTAAAAAATCTGAAGAGGAAGAGAATAAGCAGCTGATATCACCCACATGCTTGAGAATACCTAGTTAACTTTCCAAGTTCCATCATAGATACTGACAAACAAAAGAGTAAGTTGCCTAGGCTCCAACACAGTAAAGCACTTTGGCAGGTAACTGAAAATACACAATTAAAAACATTCCAATCCATCAAAACACTTAACTTGTACTTAATAAAGGAAAATGAGTAAGTCCGTACTTAATACAGGAAAATGAGTAAGTCCTATTGACTTCCATAAACATCAGTAGAGCATAATTAAGTCAGTGAGTTGCTGTATGAGGTCATATTGTGGAAGCCCTTTTAGAATGTTTTCAGTACATTTCACAGTGAAAATGCTTACCAAAGGAAACTTTAGGTAGCTAGCAGTAGCAGTACTTTACACCTGTAGAGTAACTGCCCAATGAAGGGCTTTGGAGACAGTGAGTTGAATGCATGACTGCCCATGTGGCAGCATGAAAACATCACGCACATTATAGATAATGTTATCCATTCTACAAACTGGGAAAAATAAGGCAAAAAGCTTCAAGCAAATTGGAAATTCACTCTTCAGTGTGTTGTCAAGTCTGAATAGCCTGTCATCATTTTATAATGCTAGGTATCTGCCATACTCTGAGGTGGATCTTGTTCTCTTCTTACTCTAATGTTAATGTCTTAGGCTAACATAACTCAGTTTGACAGCCTTTATTTCAAAGAAATCAGACTTTGAAGTCAGTTGCAGTTGTATGGGGGTGAAAAACAATCCCCACAAGTGTCCCGTGCATTTTACCATAAAAGCAAATATTGTTTAAGCGCTGAAAGAAAGTATGCTCACAGATGATCAGCATTTGATAGTATAGTTTCCAACAGCACTCTAAAATCCCTTAGGAACCCAGTATCTTCTAAAACATTCAGCTAACCATAAACACACTTTTTCACTAGTGAGTCTAAGTCCTTTTCTCCAGCTGAGCTCTTTGTCTTTACAAGGGGTCTCATCAGTGATAACTGATAGTAGATTTCAGGTCTGCTAGTGAAATCTGACCTTATATGAAGGATTCTATGAAGCACAAGCTGATACCGGCCGCGGAATAAGAGCTTGAGTGCTGTAAGTGAAGATTGTCATTTAGCACCATAATGACACAAGGGGATTCTAAATACATGAGATGTATCACATGAGATAGATAAGGCTGGGGAGGAGTTCGAGTGCCCAGGCTTTCCAGAGCCCGTTCTGACCACAGAGTTTAGCATACAGACCTCATATCAGCCTGCTGGTGTCCCCTTCTTGGCTGTCGACTTGCTTCCACACCAGGATCAAAGTTGACTGTGCTTTGAGAATATTGTCCTTGAAAGTCATATGGCTTTTCCAAGACTCATGAGTTCTACAGAGCAGCCTCCACTGGGATCCTGCCAAGCAGATCCTTGGCAAGCCAAAGCTTACCTTCTTGCAACCAGAGCTTCATCCTACTGCTAGCCTGACTCACTCCTCTTTGGATCTTAAACTCTACCAATTCATGTCACTGCTGCCAACACTGCCATTGACCACCATAGCCCCAAGCAGGTCTTGGTTATTGTTAAGAAGCAGATTCAGCAGATTACCTCCTTAAGTAAAAAGGAATTTGAAAAATTTCAGGTTTGCTTTCTTGATAGTTTGTGATTGATCCAAGAAAACTGTGCTGACTGGAAATGAAAGCAAAATTAAATTAAAGATTAAGTTTCTGAAAACTATAGGCCTACTGTTAAAATTGAAATTATATTAGTAATCCAGTATTGTGGTTGCACTTTCATTACCGTAACCCTAGAGTTCTGCAAGTCTAGAAGACAAATCCTTGCTAAGAACAAACCAGCGCCATGCAATGAATTCCTGTAGGGTATCCCAGGCTGCATCTGCTGAGAAAATTAACTGAAGCTGGGGGCAAAAGGGGAAGGTGAACGTATGAGACCCTGACTTATTTAAGCATAAAGAAGCCCCGTCCCAATAAAGTTGATGCACAAGTACTGTGGAGAGACTTTATTGGTTAGACAGAAAATCAACATCTCACCAGCAAACTTCAGGCTCACAGAAGGATCAAAGTTTCAGCACTGTTTGTGAGGAATAGTATTCACAATTCACTGGACCAGAATAACCACCACCCTGAAGGACTTAAGAACATCATCTGTATGATGTAACACATCTACAGCAGCACAGAATCTAACAGCCTTGCTCCACAAGAAAGCCCTGAAGGGGCATTTGTATTGTGTTGAATAGAAAAGCATTTGCATGTCTAAGCATAATATATTTATTGCCTTCTAGTCCCTTAACTTTGCTGACCTGGTCCAGGTTCTGAATACTCATGAAGGCAGCCTATTCTCAAATAGGGTAAAAAGCTACCTAATCTTTTTCTTTCCATTTGCATTTTTATTCCATTATCATCTTTGCCTTGCCTTGTTTCACTGCCTCTCTCTATTCTGCTAGCCTCACTGCTTATGTAAGAGAAATCTGAAAGCCTCCACTGATTCCCACTCAGCTCCCTCAGACAGTGTATAAATAATACTGGTGTATACTGGTTTGCCAAAATACAAGAAGGTCAGGAAAAACATTTTCTTTTGAGATGAAAAAAAGGAAGGAAAACCTAAGAATTTTAATAACAGCCTTGACATGAGAGCAACATAATACCAGCCTGAATTACACTTGGTAGCAGACCTCATTGGAAACCCTAGATTGCTTTGTTCCTGTCCCTGACATAATATTCAAGACCGGGTTTATATTTGCACAGAATGGGGCTGTTCACTAGAGTCCATGCAAATCAAACACTTGATTTATGCATCATTCCACTGGAGGATGTAACATTAAATTTAATTTTGTAAGGAAAGCCTGAAGTGCCTCTACGCCTGGGGTTGACATTGTGAACTAGGGAGAAAGGTGCACAAGAATTCATTACTGTTTCCAATATGCGAAATGCAGCATTTGAATGAAACATTTGTCTCTTGTCAAAAGGGAGTAATGTCTGTTCTTTGTAAAAAATATTTCTCCCCCCACTTTGATTTTATCGCCAATTCAACATATTGGGAGCTGAGGTTACAAGTGTAGTTCAGACTTGAGATGATGGTGGGACGAACTACACAATGAAATGGAGAGATGTTGGTTGCGTTGCAGTAGAGTTACTGAGTATAGATGTTGGTGGGTCAAACTGAATGCCTCCTGGTAGCAGCATTCTTTGAAACAATAGTGCTGGCAGTTTTGACCAGCTTCACAGAAAAGTCTTCTGTTAGCTTGGTAGGTGTAGGTAACTGAAAACAGTCTACTTCTACCATCTAGTTCTGAAAACAATCTTGAAAATACCAGGAAGAAGTTTTCCAAACTTCACATCAATGCATATTCAAGTTAAATTTCTCAAACACTATCAAAGGGTTTCCACTCTGTCTCGCTGCCTAGGAAGCATCAGATGAGTTTTAATGAGAACAAGGATTTCCAGTTAAGCAGCCTTTTTCAGCTATAAACCATTAAGAAGTTCTCCTAAAACCTTTCCACATTTCATATCTATATAAAACACAACACAGAGTTGAAGAGACAAAGGTCAAGCAGCAAGGCAAGAACCAAGTGTGATCAGGATGAAAGTCCATCCTACACTGTGACACCCTTAGGTGCCACTCCCATCAACACAAAAGCAACAGTAATTTTTCCTTTCAACCCCTTTTTTCTGTTGCTTCCCCCCACCATACTGCCCTCAGCAAGCTTACACAAGCCGGTCTGAAAGCTGGAATTCTGCTGTTACTGTAGTATCACAAAAATCTGAATTCAAGCACCTTGTGGGCATTATTACTCCTCTAATAAAAATAACTGGTCATTCACCTGTATTTTAATTCACCATGCCAGCTGAAGATTTCTCATAAGACTTTTAGTGTAGTCTATATTGACTGGTACTAGACAAAGCCACAGAGCCGTTTACAGTCAACCAGAAATGAAAGGCATTGGTACGTGGCAAGTTAACCAAGTTCCTTGGTGAGCACTGAACAATGCTGAAATTTAGTTGTACTTGAATGAAGCTTTATATGGTAATGTAGTTCTTATTTCATTTACACACCCTGCTAAACTCAGCATTCAGAAAAATTATCCCTTGTTGCCTATTCATAAGCCAAACCTGCTGTCCTACAGCTGCAGGTAGGTGCACATGAGAAAGTTAGGGATTCTCTGCAAGAGCTGGTCACTGGTCCTTCACTAGAACATTCAAGTATAACGTAGTTTCACCTTATTTTCCTGAAGCAGGTTGCAACTTATGTATAGAAATACCTTTAAAATTTCCTACCGTGTGTCACAGCTAGGTAAAACTTAATATTGGCAAAATGTGTTGAAAAGAGTACGCAGTTTTGATGCATTTTCTCTCCTTGAAAACAACTGGACACTTGAATAGTTTGTTTTCCATGCAGAAATGATGTTTAGCTTCAAAATCATTAATATTTAAAGAAGTTAACTGAAATTAAATATTTGAGGGTCACAGGCAATATTTAACGTTTCCCACAGTTGATTGTGTTTCAGTAAGGGCATTTGTACCCTAGGGTCAGCCTCAGAGATTTCTGATTTCACAGTTCAGCTAACAAAACTAGGTCCCTCTACTTACTTGCACAGCCCTACAGCCATGACACTCCTGCCCATTCTATCCGGCAAAAAAATCACACTTTCAAGGTCATTCCGGAGCATTCATGTCCCAGGAGGCCAAGCTTCTGCATAAGTTGTTCAGCTTGCCAAACCTTGATAGACTCTTGATCTGAAATCTTGAAGCTATTTTCTTTGTTCAGCTAATGAACAGTATGGTGATGAATACACATAAGGCAAAATTGATCCACTTAATTCATCATTTGTACATATGTATGGATTTAAGCCCTTTTAAATGGATTCTGGGATTAAACACCTATGCCTACATTCACAAGCTGTTAAAAAATACCTAAGAGCATTGTGGTGAATTTTGTCATAAATTTCTGAAATGAAACGATTGACCCCATATTTAGCATTTGTAGCTCTTTGAAAACAAGATGCGTTTTGCTGGCCTTTAAATTAGTGCCCATGCAATAGTACTAATCCAGCTGTACGGCCCTGTTTACGAGGTAACTGCAGGGAATAGGTCCCTGCAAGCTGCACTCAACCTTGCTCTGAGGAGAGCAAAAAATATTTTGCTCTGCAGCCAACCCTGTTCATGGAGAACAAACAAAAAGGCAGAAAAACAAAACCATGACTCCAAATTTTATGCAAGAGAAGTCTTTACATTAAAGTAAATATAATTATACAGGAAATAAAAGAAAGGCCATACCAGGTATCTGTTGGCTGCCTTTTGTTTAAAAGATACCGATCTTCACCAAATCACTAGTCCTCTGTTGATTTGAATTTCTTTTCCATTTATCAAGCTTGGATTATTTCTCTCCCTGCTTAAGTTGCAGAATTTAAACTTACTAAACCTAGCTTTTGGAATTGTTTTTGATTCCCAAACCTGCTAGCTCAGTCCCAGCCAGGTTTCAGCCTGAGATGCATTACTTCAGTTGCCTTCTATGACACCAAAAAGTGATTTTGTAGCGCTATACAGGGCCAGGTCAGACAAACATCCCAATAACATAGAAAAAATTCATTATTTTCAATTGCTACTCACACAGTGACATTAATAGAACAGAAATTGCCTTGTCTTTGTCAGTTCAGTAAACTTTGCCTCTAGAATCATTATGAAAGAGTTTTAAAGCCGTTTTTCTTCTATAGCATCATAGTCATACAAGTCAAAGGCCTGGACATCTTCCCCTCCTCTAGGAAGCCAAATAACTACTGTCTTAATAGCAGGTCAACATCAATCCTTACATTTGCTCCTCAGCAGCATAGGATATTCAAGCATCTGGAGGACATGCACATAACAGAAAAGCTGAACCAACATCAGATGATTTCTGAGATATTATTGGTATGTTCCCCAAAGACAACAGACATAACTGCTGACTGAAGCATTCTTAACTGAGGAAAACATTTTGATTTTAAGCAATACGAGTGAAAAAAGATTCCAACACCATTTTGGTAAATTGGTATTGCAGCTATTTTCTTCCATAGTCCCATTTGTTCAGTTACATATAGCAGCTTCCTCCCCTGTGATCCAAGTCTTTGTTTCTGTCCACTGCTGAAAATTTTACCTACCATGGCTTGTTCTTTCCGCCAAGGCACTAGCAGTATTACCAATGTCTCGCAGCCAAGAATCAGCTCCCAGAGGATTCTGCCAGCAACTCACACACTATTTAGGAATGAGCAGCTGCTCAGAAATACTCTCCAAGACCTAATCTTAACAGTGTTTCAAGCAATACCAAGTGCTGTGTTAGCTTTGCATCACCCTAGTTTCTCCATTCAGATTCTTTTGCAAATACCAAGCACAATTTAAGTATGCATTTCAAGATTATTATCAAGCAAGTCCTCAGTCAATTCTTGTACATTTCTTGAAAAGCAAATTAGTAGAGCTTTGACACCCTTCACTCCACCACTTAAGAAGCATCCACCTTAATTTTGCTGCTCGACAGCCCTTACACTGCTGGAACAGGAAGGCAGATCAACATCACAAGATGACCATCTGAACTTTACTGCAAATACAGAATAGATACTTTCCTTGATAAGCTCTGCTTTCTAATCTCCAGTTTTATTCTCCGTCCAGCAACAGTAATACTATTTCTGAGATATCTTTTATTCCTAAGGCAAATAAAAATACGTGTTTACTAACCTTAACCATGTGAGCCACACACACTCTTTTCTCCTTTTTGCTTTCATGCCAACTTTCTACCATTCTTATCTTCCAATTTACATTACCACTAGCTTTAAACTGTCTTCCATGTGATGACCATGTTTCTCTAACTGCTTTCAAGGCCCTTTTCTGAGCCAGACTAGTGTTTCAATTAAGACAGAGCTCTTCCTCATCAGAAGAGCTGAAGAGAAGAGCTGACCACACAGTAAATGGCCCTTAAGCAGTTTAACAGTTTTTCTGCACGTCTTTGAGATTGCAATTGGGCCATGGAGTTTAAACCCAGCAGTTCAGCTACCCTTGCCACACATATCTTTCATACATCAGCCAAGTTCCATCTTACCTCTAGATAAGAGCCATAAGGAGCTGAAAGGGAAATGCCTTCATTATCCCAATGGGCAATAGCACAAAGAAAAAGCCTTGTGGTTTCCAGCTGAAATCAGTTCACAGCTTATATCCATGAGTTTGTGCTGACTCTCTTTCAGAAATTGACTCCTCTGATAGATTTATAGGAAATAATGATATCACCTCAGAATACTGCTAGGCTAAGCAAGCCATGCTCTTCCAGTTCTGGAATGATAGTCAGATCAGTCCTTTAATTATTCCCATGTCTTTTTTTTGCATTTAATTTACTGAGAGTTCATCTTTTTTGCACTACATTTGAACAGAACCGTGCTCTTCCCAATGCCTAGTACAACAGCATCACTTCATCCCTCCACAAATTGACATCTATCTTAGCTAAAGCAACATTTACTGTTCCTACAGCCATCTCACCTTTGTTAGCTCAAAGCCATTCTATCATCCATTCCCCCATGTCTTTAGCCACCGCAAATCATATTTTACTTACCTTATTCTAGATGTCATTTATATACAAGGCACTATGTGCATTTTGTGCTGTTGTAAAGCTGTCTTAAAGCTATATTTTTTAATTAATTTTTTTTTCATTCCAATCTTAAGTACCTCCTTCTGCCTTGTGATACCCCAGCTCTCATGTTGATTCTGTGCTGACAAGGTCATTGACGAAAATTTGGGCAAGCCACCAAAGACCAATGCCAGATAGGAAAAAACATTAGCAACCTTCCTCTGAGCTTTGTAGCCATGCTGCCTTTCACCAGTGACATGCAACTGCTCGCTTGGCCACCTTGCACTTTTATCCTACTGTAACTTCCCACAAGAATAAGGCTTTAAAGGAGCTGTTGATTTTGTTCATTTGTGTGATGCTCGAGTCTCCTGTGTATCCATATATACCCTACAGATCAAAATATTTGTATCAACCACTCCTTAACTAAAAGCTACCTCTTAGAGGCACTCTGGAATATTTCTTTATTGGAAAACTTAGTAGTGTAAATACTCCCAGAAGCAGGGCAGAAAGAATCCACAGATGCATGATGCAAACACTTATCTTCCTATTCCTTGTAGATACATTCAGCCATTTAAGTTCAAAACAGATACTTCCAAAACTATTTTAGGAATTATGCTTTTCAACATATACTAGTGATTTCAGACTAAGAGGAATTAGCAGCACTGTAGGATGGGACAAGGAGTAATATCACCTACCATGAGAACATAGTCTCTGGGTGAATTTTTACCTTTTAATCAAAACAAACAAAAATAGTTGCTAGAAGCTGAAGCATGATAAACTCACACTATTACTGAACTTAACATTCTTAGCAATGAGGCCAAGGACCACTAATGCCACTTCCTTCAAAACAGGAGGTTGGGTTAATGACATGCTCTTAAATGAGCTAGGCTACTATATTCCGAACTAGGCATTTTGTAAGTTTACCTGGCGCACCTTTGCACCCTACATTCAGGTTCTCTTTATACCACCAGGGCAAGGTGGACTTGGGCTTTTAGGTTCACTGTCCTCATTTTGACTTTTCAGCAGAGGAGACGGTGACCAACTGTATCATACACGGGTTTATTCAGTTTTGTACCATTCAGGAGCTGCAAAGTAAATATGACCTTGACGTATTTTATTGCTAGGTGATTGCATAAGCAAAGACCCTGTCTCATATCTAAAAATGCCTAAGTAATCAAGGTCAAAGTTAAGTATACAGAAGCATGCTCTGCCTTATGAGAGGCATCTTTCAAGTGCCTGCCTCTTATGTAGGTTTAAGAAAGATACTTAAGTTTCCATCACTAGAATTTTCTCTCTCTCTCACTCCTCACCTCAAGAATTCACTGCATTTACACAGGTCAGAAATGCATCAGACCTCATTATATGAATATTGATTTCAATGAGGAAATCAATAGGCATGAGGTAGCAGCATTTTCCAAATGTTTTTAAAAGGACTATAATTGAAACTTGCTCTTCAATCTTGTGCAGGGAGCGCTGATACACAAATTGTTGCTTATGAATACCATGCCACACTGGGATACTTGTGCAGCTTCTGGGATGGCATTTGCTTTCTCATGAAATCTACCACAATTCATGTCTCCATTTGGCAAGAAGCTGCATCCTGTGAGGAGTGCCTGTTTAAGTCCCACTGACTATTAACTGGTAGAGGAAGAGCATTAATATTTGAAACAAATTTATTTTAACCAGGATGGCATGAAAGTGTGTCACTGACATATGCATATAGCCAGCGTACTAGATAAAATCCACATTTTAGGAAAAGAAGACAATCACTGAGTTCCCACATGTAAGATGTAGAAGGAAGACTGCCCAGCGTTACATAGGCCCACAGTCACAGAGAGTTGGGTCCACTCACAATTTCGGAGTCAGAAGTAAGATGTCCAGTAGTGGTCTCTCACACCCTGTAGTGTTTCAGTGCAGTGGTTTTCTTGATGGAATAGGGAAAAGGTTACACAATTGGTTCAATTTGCACGGAAGGGTAAGAGGATTCTTTCACAATTGGAGTTTACTTAAGAGATGGTGATGACTTAGTTTTCATCAGCTATGTTTTCAAAACATTTACACGGCTATTTAAGTTCTCCTTTATCAAGTGCCACAAGGCTCTCCACGTTAAGTTAGGGTAGATGCAAAGCTGAATATTTGTTTTGAAATCTGATCCTTTCAAACATCCAAAGCAATCAATGAAACTACACTGACTTATGTCCATCTCCAAAGCTGAAATATGTTGTCATCCAAAATCTTACGGGGAAACAGATACAAAGAGAAAAACCTTCCAGAAAAGTTTTCCAGTATGCCAATGTATTATTCCAAGATAGAGAGTATGTGAAACAGAACCATCATATTTTCAATATAAGTATTAGGATGTGCAAATGCTAAATATGCTTTTCATACCTTGATTGCAGTATAGAAGCCTGTACTTCATTTTTATTTTATCACCATGCATATATCATTTATCCTGGGGTTAAGCAGAAAAAGGTAGTTAATCTCTATGCTTCTGAGTTTGTTAAAAATGCACACAGTTTTACATATTGGAACTCTGAAACATTGTAATTCCTTAAAAAATGAAGGATCACTGAGCAAAAAAGCAAGAAAAGGATGTGCATGCTTATTAAATCTTCCATCCCTCACAACCCTTCACACACAATACAACCCAGGATTTGTGTGCAAGAACTTAATGAAGACTATGTCACTGAAAACACAAACTTTTTTCAACCGAGAGCCTCCATGCTCTCTCCTCCAAGGAAATTGTATGCAAGCTGAGGGCACTAAGCATTTTGCTGGATCGAGGCTCCATAGTACACCAAAATACTAAGCTCTTGTGATATTTGGATACTTTGAACACAGTCCTTCAAGACCTAACAAGTGGCAGCAGAGGATTTAATGTCAACTCAGTGTTGTCCCTAGATCACATGTAGGCGAGTTCCTAAAGGATTTTTCAATATAGCAAGAATGTGATTTGAGACTAAATTGTGATGAACCAGCACTGCTCCAGTGAAGATTAAGGGAGACAGCATAGATTAAATAAAAACTGCTCTGTATATTATACTTAACATCTGCTCTGATGAGCACTGACAAGATGAGTCCTCAGGAGATGTTTTACAATTCTTTTCTTATTCAAACTCTAAAAACACCCAGTTTATTAAGAGGAAAGGCTAAACATTCACACTGTCTTCAGGATAATGAGTTAAATCACTACCTGGTTCCACATCTACTAGAGGATGGGTTTGGCAAAATTAGCATGAATCATACTCACCTTCTATGCAAAATTGAACTAAATAAGGAAGTTATGTGCCTCAAATAAATGAAATACTATGATTTGAAGGTCCTAATATTTTCAATGACAAGCAACATTTTTTAAAGCGTGCAAGTCACGCATGGCTCAGGAGGACAAGGCAGCAGCAAAGACTTCTGCCCAAATCTTTACTTTATGTGACAAGGAAAATTAATGAATCCCAACAGAATCCCTGTCACTCACCAGGCAAGCTTCATCATCTAAACTGTGGACATTGCTTCATTGACTAAAGTGTATTTATAAATGAGACTATTAATTTTCCTAACCCCATGTCAACTGAAGCTTTAGGCCCTTGTCCTGGGTTCAGCAGTAGCAGTCATTTTTCTCCCTCTTAGTAGCTGGTGCAGTGCTGTGGTTTTGACTTTCAGCCTGGGAACAGCGCTGATAACACTGATGGGTTTAGTTGCTGCTCAGTAATGTTTACTCTGACCAAGGACTTTCTGAGCCTCATGCTCTGTCAAGGAGGAGGGGAAGCCGGGAGAAAGCAGAGACAGGACACCTGGCCCAAACTAGCCAAAGAGGTATTCCATACCACAGCACGTCATGCCCAGTATATAAACTGGGGGCAGTTACCTGGAAGGGTTAGATCACTGCTTGGGTCAGGCTGGGTATCGGTCAGCAGGTGGTGAGCAGTTGTATTCTCTTCCCTGGTTATTTCCCTTATCATTTTTATTACGGGTGGTAGCAGCACTGGTTTGTGTTATACCTCAGTTACTGGACTGTTCTTAACTCGTGGGAGTTACATTATTTCAATTCTCCCCCCCATCCCTCTGGGAGCAGGGGGAGAAAGGGGGGGAGTGAGGGAACAGCTGCCTGGTTTCTAAGTTACCAATTGGGCTTAAACCATGACAGTCCTACACTGACTTTCTGTACAAAAGCTGAGCTTCCTTGCTACTGCAAAATTGCTGGAATTTAGAGTGCCTTATACCAACAGTTTGAAACTTGTCCAGTAATGGAATTCAATCCAATATTAACATTCTCACTGGTCCTTTCCACTGTAAATATAGTAGAATGTTGCTGCAAACCCAGCAATTTTGTCTACTGAACTCCTACCCTTGGACCAAATTATAATGAACACACAGGCATTAATCCCACAGACCCAGTCTGCAAACAATAAGAGCATGATGCCAATTCTTAGAGATTTATGACAGACCTATCTGCCTTCTACATGCATTTTATAGGCATTTGCAATAAATTAAGTCGTGGAGGCCAGCTCAGTGGCACAGAAACAGTATCATGCATAGCCAAGTTGTAGAACTGGTCATTGCTCAATGAAGTGATAAAGGCTGGAGCTTCAGCTGCACAACTAGCAAGAAGTGGGGCAAACACATGTCACAGGGCAGAAACACACACTGAGTGCTCACAGACTACATTGATAATGCCATGAAAGGTAATTCCTTCATTAGCAACCTCAGGAAATATGGGCAAGGAGCAACACTAAAATGCTACATTAAGTAGAGTGACATTACTCCTCCAAAAATAGCTTTATCTAGGCAAGATTATATGATTTAATTTAGGACTTGAAGTCTTTGTTCCACTTTTGGTCACTTCAAGGTGGGGGAACAAAGTAATGATGATTTAATGTAAGCGATAATAAATATTTGGTTTGTAGGAAGGAAAGACTATTGGCTTGAGTCATGCTCTCGCCTAGAGGTTTTTGCTTGAGCCCAACACAAAAATAAAGGTCCTAGGATGAATCCTGAATTATTCAGACATGAAAATCCCAACAAACAAAAAATTTCCTCCATATATCTAGACCTGCAGGAATTAACCCATTTCTGGTTTGTGTCCATTTCATGTGTAATCTTGATGAATGAATGTAGTTTATGCTGTTTCTAGTTTACAACTATAGCTGTCTGCTCTTACAGGAAAAACACATAACTACATCACGATCCCCTAGGCTAATAGAACCACAGTCTTTGAGGGGGAAAGGGTGAGTAGGAGGTGGCTGAGTGTTGAAGTAATTTCGTGAACTAGTATGATTTCCTTCACTGTGTAAGAACTGTACCCTGAAATTGTCTTTACAATGGTCTGCTGCACGTTACACAAGAGTTCTGTATTTAGCCATTCCGCTTTCCCTTATTCCTCCAGATTTTTTATTTTTTTTTTTAAATCCCCTTGCATTGGCCTCCAGAGCCTGTTTGGAGGAATATTGTGAAGCAAATGACCAGACATAATGACTTTCCAAGGTCCTTGTGATTCCTTATTAACATTCAGTTAGCATAAGTCCTGACTTTATTATTGACTACATTGAATACACAATACACTGACCTCTGCCATCTGCAACTAAATCTCTTCCTGCAGATCTATCAAAGTGATTTCATACACAGAGGAAATAGAAGAAAACAAAGCAGCAGCTACTTATCTTTTTTTTGCCCTGAGAAACTTTAACACTGTGGGAAAGACTGTTTCCCCTCATAGTGTTTACAACCATTAGTATTCCAGGCTTTTATTGCTGTTGCTAAACACCGAAGCATCATCTCAAAAATCCAGGGGAGAGAGGAAGTACCATACAAAATCCCTCGTTGTTAATTTAATCTTGGTAAAAGCAAAGTTGTCACAGAGAACCTTAGCAAAACCTTGTTTCAAATACATGTCTTGAAGTTGCTTATGGAAACAAGTGCTTAAGTTCCTAAACTGTTGTTTTATCTTCAGGTAGCAAGGAAGGCAATACATGGGCCATAAGAAAAGACACGACAACAAGTAACACCTATTCCACAAACATCTAGGGATATTTTTTTTCTACTACTACTGTTCACAAATTATGCTTTTATTAATCATAAAGGCAAGTTAGTGTCCAAAAACCAGCACTATAAGAAGAAAACAAGGTCATCCCTGTGGTAAACTCAAGTGCAAACCACAGGACCCCCACTACAGCTATGCTGAGAAACTTGGTACAAGCCACAGGTAAGCATTTAATTCTACTAAATGCAGAAAAACTTTCCGCTTAAGCAACTGAGAACTCAGACAAGACACTGGAGAGCCAGAAGTGCATTCTCTGAAAGCTTGCTAGGGCTGAGCTACCTAGGGTACTTTTTGAGAAGTTTCATTTTCTGAAGATATACAATTTGGCAACATTTTTGCCAGAAAGGCTGGGAAAACAGTCTCACATGTGCATTAACCTGAAGGGTCAATCCTCTATTCTGAGCACAGGAGGCCAGAAGTCAACCACTTGCTTGCTTGGTTCACAAGCAACCCCTTGCAAGAACTAAAAAATTCAGATACTGTAGATGTCCAGTCCTAATCTCTACTGTCGCCTCATCAGGTAGATAAACCTACTCCTTGAAGAACTTGTGTTCAAGTCAAGCCAGATCTTTGCATCCAGGTTACACATGGAGCTCAGGAACGAGGTCCTATTCTCTTCAGCCTTCTTAGAAAGCCAGAAAAAGAAAAATAAAAACTCCTTTACACATCTCCATTAACTATCCTAGAGAGGGAACTTGTATTTCATTGACTGTAGTTTATGCAAATAGGAACAGAGGAATTAGCATATTGGAAGTAGCTGACATTTGTCCTGATATATTGAATCGTTACCATGACAGAATCACTTAAGCTGGATCCACTAACATCAGGTTTCCTCTCATTATTGACCCCTGCAGAGTAGGCCTGACAAGTGGAACTGCTGCAAAGTTCATTAATAATGTGAAATAAATCAATTGTTGGGGAAATACTGAAAATGGATGACACTGAACTCAGACTTTTTGCAAATTCAGCACATACCAGATTCCATCAAGGACACTAGTTATAACAATGTCCTTTTCTGACCCATATTCAGGAGCTACACTTTACTCCTAGGCAAGCTCACGAAGATACTGGGAATGGTGCCATTACTGGAATAATTCCCTTCGCTAGAAAATGAAAAGCAATATTATCTTATACACATCGACACAGATACCTGTAGACATTTTAGCTTACTGATTGACAACCTCAGCATGAATTATGGGCAGGACACATGCTACAGAGTTAGGCTTTGTTGCATTCAGGAGGAGCAGGGAAATACAACTTCTGACTGACTGGTCAGGCTGCTTTTTCCAACACAAACTCTGCTTGAATGTTTGTACTTTATAACCCATGGAGGTAGAAAAGCCTATGCTCAAGTAAATGTTGTAAGAAATAGACATACTGAAGAGAAATGAAAATCAAGTTCGTGTTACTACCAGAATTTAGAGGGCCAAATGCTGTTACATTCCCTACTGTGAAATGAAAAACCACAAAGCAGGTAATTGACTTGATTAATTCTGCTTTTTGTTGCTCACAAAGTATTCATGAACAGATTGAGACTTTCATTAATATATTCATGGTTTATGTTTAGTCCAGTTTTGGATAATTTTTAAACCACTTTATGGAGATATTTAATTTTTCCTGCAGACTACAAGCTGGTTGCAAATATTTGACACATGGTAATTAAAGCAGAATGAATCTTAAAACGCTATTGGTGCATGTCACATGGCATTACTCAGCCTTGGGTATGGAGAATTTAACTAAAGCAAAGCAGAAGAGTACAGAAAAATCTAAGTTACATGAGATCTTAAGGTAAGATGCAGTTAAAATACAGAATCAGGTAAGAAAGAACATTAAGAACAAGCTTATGTTCCTTTCATGGCAAATACAGGTTTACCACCAACCGTAATTCCTCACAACAAGTTTAGGCATTTATTTTTTTTTTTGTAATTATAATGATTTCTCCTTTAATATATTTATGATTAGTCTTTGTGTTAGTCTATCCAATGTTTTTTCCTCATATACATATGAATACGAGTTTGAAGGACTTTGAAGGACTTTGAGAAGGAGTTTGAATCCAATCCTTCTGTAAAACCAATGAGATCTTTCTGAAGCTCATTCTCCCCAGCTCTTCGCAAGTAATTTGGTCGCAGAAATGTTAGGGAAAGACAAGCTCAGATGCAGCAAACCAGCAACAAAAGAAATCAGTTTTGCATCACTCACTGAGAACACTACTATTTTTGCATAAGATTCAACTATAACCTTTTCAGAAGAAAAGTCAGTAACAATGATCACATGAAGTTTGTGGCAGGGATGGAACAACTGTAAGATTTGATCACAGGCAGCCATGAAATAATTGCTCATAAATTCTGCTTTAAAAATTAATTTTCCTGATCATGCATGATGGCAAATTAAGGCTGTGGCCAAAACCTGCCCAACTACTAAAATTTTAGGTTTAGGACTAAGCAGCATTTCTCTTTCCACTGTCTGGGCACTTACAAAGCTTGTAACATGCACAGAGCTGAGGTAGTACAATTGCTCTGAGCAATGTAATACATGAACTGGAAAAACCTAAATATGTGAAAAATATTTAAAAGTGCAACTTAACATTTAGATACAGTATAAACACTTTCTTCAGAAATCCAATTTAAATCATTCAGGCATCAAATAGCATAGGCAGTGGGCTTGTACCCCCTAAGGAACCAAGATATTGGTGATTGCATTTTCAAGATCAAACAGCGCTCTTGGGAATCTCTGTTTCCATGCTCACAAATATTTCTTCTAGTTTTAAGATTTCTTTTAAGGGGTGATCTTTTACAAAGATTAGTCACTGAAAACCGCTGCGTCAGGAAGATAGTTGCCAGCAGGTCAAGAGACATGACTCCTCTTGACTCAGGCCCTGTGAGAGGTATCTCGAATATCAGGTCCAGCGCAGGGCTCTCAGTACAAGACAAACATTGACTTACTGCAGTGAGTCCAGCAGAGTCTCACAAGGGTAATGAAGGAACTGCACACACAAAGAGAATCTGAGAGCTGGGACTGTTCATCATCAGGAAAGGGTGTAAAGCAGAGGGAGCCAGGCTGCCCTGAGTGGTACTCATTGACAGGAAAAGAGGCAGTTGATACTAATCAAATAGAAGCAAACTGTTTTTTAAGAGAAGTAAAATCTTTTTAAGCACAGGAGTGGCTGAACAGTGTAACACCTTGCCCAGAGAAGCTGTAAAGTCCCTACCAGTTGAAAACCCAACCGGACATGCTCTTGGGCAAGCTGTTCTCTCTTACTCTGCTTGAGCAGGCATTGGAGTGGTTATTTCTGGAGGTGCCTGCCAGCCTCAACCACTCTGATTTTATGCTAACAAATACAGTTCCTCAAAGCACCTAACAAAGTTAATGCATGTCCTTTCCCATCTTTATCCTCCTCTTTCACCTTCAGTACTTGTATTTCTCTTCCTTTTCAATTCTGGGCTTCTTTCCCCTCCTCTTCTTTTTCAGTCTTTCACTTTCTCACAAATGGAAGCAGAGCTTTCAACTCATGCAAATTAAAACTCAGCCTCTATGCTCAGGACTATTGTCATAGATTTAAATACAGCTAATTTGCTTATCCATGATGGCACTGTCCTGGCATGGTTACACAAGTCTTGTAAACCGTCAGTCATATTCTTGCTCTAAACTCCAGGCATTGCAAGTGTTAACATTAGGAAAATTTGTGAATCAAGATCTGAAGCTACAGTTAGCACTAACTCACATCATTCTAATGCAAGGCTGAAATCTGTGTATAAACATCTACAGTTGCCTTCCATGCAAGTACAGCAAAGTACTCTCAAAACACAAATGCAAAGGCACAATTTTTTTGTTGTTGTTGAAAAAGGAGTTATTAGGAAGTAAACTGTCTTGTGCTTGAGGTCACTCAAGCAGCTGATACACACAACCCAGAAGAAACTTGACTCTCTAATCACCACATATAAAAGCATTCTCTCCCCCATGCCTTCATGTTCTTTATGATGTTGTCATTATTTGAAGGAGTCTGAGAACAGGCCTGATTATGCTTATTAACATGACTGATTATGCTGGTAAACTAGACTAGGAAAAGTACTCCTTTGTGCACAAGTGTTACTGCTCTTGGCCTTTTCTTCTATAACATTACACTTGCCAAGGTTTAAATTATTGATCCTGCTATTTCTGTGCTAGCACTTTAATTTACCATCCCCAAAAATGATAATTATGATACTGTCATGACTGTTGTGGTCTCCATCATGGCCTTTCAGTCAGATTCTTTTCATTGGTTCATCATTCTTTACTCTATCGATTACTTCCGTCAACATCTTTCCTTCAGCTTGTACAGACCTGATGAGGACAGGTAGAGCAAACACTGCAATGCAGAGTCAGCTATTTGCTTGCAGATTTGAAAGGCAAAGCATTCCAGGAAGGCACATCGAGTGTTCAGCCATGTGCATGAGCTTTGTCAATGTATGATATATAGTGCATCCAACTATCTTGCATCCTTTGTGATGAGCAGGACAGAAAGGTGCAGGTATAACTCATTTCTTATCACCCTCCTGTAATTTTAATATTCTATGCTGTACCTCAGTCATTTAAGATCTGTGTGCCTTCGTCACACACTGCTTTCTGAAACTCATTTATTTTATAAAAGCTTAGACTCAAGCTCCATGTTCCCAGTGCATGAATACCTTACGTGGGAAGGTAAGACACACAAGGCAGCTGAATTGGGCCTCTTGCACTTCTCTAACAGATTATTCTATATAAGAAAGGTCCAGATCTGTTCTATTTATTTCTTCTCCATTTGGCCACTATTGAGATGTAGACAAACTCTATCACTTCTCTTAGGTGCCTGTTTTTACTTCAGTTCTCAAGTGAAACTTAATCATCACCTGTTACATTATGTTCATACCATTGACTTAGAACCCAGTTGCACTCTTGTCCAACTAGGCTCTCTTCTTGCCATACCAAAGCCTGGGCTAAGTGTCTAAAGTGTTCTTTAATTAAAATTAAAAAATAAATATTGCAAAAGTCATCTGCATATCTCACCTTCAATCTCTTACTTTCATTTACACATTTTGAAAGCATCACTGCAATTCATTCCCTTAGTAATTCAGGAGACAGCCTTTTCCTTGCACCTGGAATTGAACACATGCAGCTGACTCTCTCCATTGAGCAGTGTATCATGTTTTACTTCAGAAACACTACCCAACTCTGTCAGTAACTTGCCCTTTCAGAAACAGAGGTATTTGCTCCTGCTTTTGTTTTATTCATTTTGAACCACTGTAATGCCCTTTTTGCCAGTCCCCCCGAACACACAATTAACAGACTGCAGCTGGTACCAAATGGTGCTGTTGGGATTCTGGCTGGCACCAAATGCAGTGAGCAAGTAATTCCCCTTCTGTTTCCATCATCCACTAGTTGCCAGTCAAATTTCATATTAGCTTCAAGGTGCTCTCCCTGACCTATATGGCCCTTTAAAATCTCCCATCATGATTTCTCACTAATGTAATAGCCTTTTATATCATTTCATGCTGGTTTGCTGTAGTGCAGCAGTAGCCAAGTGTTCAGGCACAACAAAGGTGGGCATGATAGAGTCTGAACAAAATATAAGGGAACAACAGTAAAAGAAAATGTTTTTCTTTTCTACAAATAATTCTAGAAGTTTTTTTAAAAAATAATTTCTATTAAAAATATGAAAAGCAACACAAATGTTTGAGAACTGCAGACCTCAATAGATGATCTTTATTGCGCCCCGCACTCTATAATGATTTACAACTAAAAAACTCCAAACTTGCGTTATTCATATTCATAAAAATGCACTCTGCTCTAGACTGCAGTTTGATTTCATATGCATTTCTTATTATTGTTGAAGCATTTTGGCCAAAAAATTAAAGGTACATAGCACAGTATCAGAATACTACTTTCTGCCACACCACCCCTTCCCTGTGAGTCTCTGTTTGAATGCCTCAGGGATTCTGACATTCAGCATGCGCATAGGCAGGAGATTCATCCTCCCCTTTCAAACTGCCACCTTGAATTTAACACCTGGATCATTAGGACACATGGTAGAGCAAAAACCCCAGAAACAGCTTACACCCTTCATCACAGTGAAAATAGGTAGAAATCGAAATTTCTGAATGGTTTTTTGAGCCCTCAAGCTATCCACTACTTATCAGTATAGTACTGTCAACACACAACATGCTGCTGACAACAGTTACTTGTCAAAGCTTATATGAAAAGCTCAAGATTGCTTTACCAGAAAGCACTGCAGCTATTTTGCAACAGCATCTCATTGTGTCCAAAACTGGATCTGTCCCTCAGCCAGAACTGCTTGGCTTTTCATTTGGAGGAGAAACTCCCTTTCCAACAAACGTATTAATGTACATCTGGTGAAGAGAAAACAGGAGAAGGCAGGGAATGAATAAGTGAAGCAAAAAGCGATCAGAACATTACTTCTACCAAAACAAATCTCAACATCACTAATGGAAGTAGCTATCTAGTAACTAGCTTGTTAACTGATTGCCCCAATAAATTCCAAGTGTAATTATCTTCCTTCTGCAGGTTGTGGAATTGAGGATCAGGGAAGGTCCTACAGCAAAAAAGCAGTACCAATGGAAACCAGACTTGGAGCTTTACATCTTAAACTGCTCCTTCACCAAGTAGGCCTTGTTGCCATCCTCACTGCTTATAAGTATGTTGTGGGTGTGCAATTGCAGCAGGCTAATGTCATGCCCAAAGTAGCTCAGCTATGAGAAAACAGGGACACAAAGGCTAGGCAGGAAGTCTTTTTAAAAGGTACTCCAGTTAACTGGAGTCTGCAGTGGGGTAGAAGTTGCCAAGTTCAGTGGGGCTAACGCATCCTAGCATAAAGGCTTTCAGGGGGTTTTGGGACTTCTCTACAGTCACAGTGTGCAAATTGAGCTAGTTTTGTGAAACAATCAAATAAATTCCCCTCAGCTTTGGTGGGGATTTGTGCTCAGTTATGAACCTTAGAAATTGGCCCAAATTGTCTTTTCACTCATGTGATGAACACAAAAGAGCTGCCACAATTGTAACAGCTGTCAGAGTGTTTCGACAACAGAGGACAATTGAGAACAACCTGGCCTGGGTTAGGCCTGGTGCTCCAGACACTCAGTGACTGCCTGCCACTTACACGGTTGTCTTCTCTGCAAAAATTATAGTGGCAGCCATCCCTTATGTACTTGCTAACAGGGATAAAGCATTTGCCAGGTCCAGAATGGCATAAACCACCAACTGTATTCCGCATGCGAGCATAGCCCCTTGCAGGTTCCCTTCAAAAGAAATTAAGTAGACACTAGCTTTCCTATTTCTACAAATAAATTGGTTTTATAGTCAATATAGTTAATTCTGCTACTGCAAAAATGGGAATCAATTTTGCTAGCTAGTTTTACTGTACCCCACAGAGCCCATCTTATATTCCAGAAAGTGCAGTTGCTCCCATTTTCCCCCTGCATGTATTTTTTTTAAAGTAACTGCTATTTTTTTAAGCTCCTAGAGAACACTTTTAGTGGATCCAGTCATAAAATGGTTTTATGCCATAAACCACGTTCACAGTGACAGCCAGCATTCCACAACCAGCAAGAGGGAAGGGGTAACCCTGACTTGTTACTGGGTAAAGGCACCAGTGTATTGTGTTATGCAGCTATGCAGACAACAGCATGGTACAGGACTGACCAAAGAGAACTGACTAAATCACAGAATTTTTGTAGGAAATAGGGGAACACAAAAGGAAAAAAGGTCCAGAAAGCGTTCTGTGCATCGCAGGGCCAAACAGCTCCCTGCAGCACCCTTCACATAAGATCTTCTCAAAGCTGCTGGAAAGGTCTCAACTCCTCTAGCACTTGCTCCATCAAGGCTCTCACGACAGAGAGTTTGCTGCTATATTGCATCACCAGTACCCTGTATCTGCTTGCAGCAGTTAGAAATATGTCAAGGAACAGACAAAGCTGAGAAGGCAAAACAGGGTTTCAGTTTATGAGGTCAAGCACTCTCTCCAGTTATCTGGAGCAAGTTTCAAAGCTACAGGACAATTAATCCCAATTTATGCCAATGTAAAGGAAACTTTAAATGGTCAAGGCTGCAAAACACAGAAATTGAAAAGTTAATGTTGAAGCATGAACCTGGAACAAGTTTCCCTGGAAATTGGTGCACAAAAATAAGCAGGCATTTGAAAACACAAGACTGTGCTGAGAAGCAGGTGCTCAAGCATCTGAGAAAGCTGCCTTTACTTCATTTCCAGGTAAACATGCCACTGAACACAGCCAACAGCATCCTCAGGAGCTGCAATGAAGAGTGCAGCTTTTTAAAAATCAGGACAATCTGAATTGGCACAGGGCTAAATCTAGTGTGTGCAGGCTGAATTTTCTATTTTCTTCATTACCTCATTGTAGCTATGATCCCTTGCATCAATTTCACCACAAGCATCCCTTCATCCTGTATCTTTACCTTGCCTTTATGCTTCTGTTTACAGCTGCATCTTCTTTTAACCTTCCTTTAGGTAAGTTTGCATTGCACACACAGGTGTCTCTCTGCCTATCTTTATCCAGCAACTATTATCAGCAAAACCCAAAAAGACAAATTCATCCTTTGTGCTGATGCAATTGACTTGTCATCTACTTTTACAGCTAATTAGCTCTTTAGCAGATGATGGTGGGTGTCAGAGGTCATCTGATAGCTGATCCTGCTAAACTGACCATAAATATTTCTTTCCAGTTGTACAAGATTGCTTCTTACTGCTACGTTCTCTCTCAAATTAACAGGGCACATTTAACCTATTTATTCAGAATGGAGAGTATTAAGCCTGGTTTAAAACCAAAAATCAGTTTCATAAGGCACAAGCACTCAGAACCAAATCTTTCACTGAAGACCTGACCTAGTAGGCAAGGATGGCAGCAGCGTCTAATTAGACCCTAGTAACAGTGGTCTTGAGCCATGTTTTCTCTTGACACTTGGCAGCTTTCAGTGTCAATATCAATGGACTAAGTATCCTGCATCACAGCTACTATATATATGTTGTTAACCAGTATGTGTCTATGCTCAAGGGATATCAACAGGCCATGGTACAAAATTTAAAGTCTCCACCAAGAAAGACTTACAATGGTCATAACTTCCCTGGGACCAACTAACAAACAGCAGGGAGAAGCAATCCCCTTTCGCTGCTGGGCAACTTGGCAAAAGCGAGTGTAACCCTGCCATTCAACTGTCTTATATTTATTTGCCCTAGTAGAAATAAATATGGAAGATGAGATTTAGATGCACCAACTCCTGGCTACCAGTCCTGGTTCAGTCTTCTAAATGCTCACTCATCACAGACATCAGCAAATATACCCACTGTCTTGTATTTGGTGTTTAACTGACAAAGTTTCTTGTCTTCATAAATAGAGGTACTTTCACAACAAGATTACATGCACATAAACAATATTATCTGCTAGGATTTTAGTTAATTCTGTATAAAGTAATTAATGTTGTACAACAAGAAAAATGCTTGATACTTAGAGTTACCAGCAAATAAAGGGCAAAGTTTTGGTTTCATTCTAAAAAATTGTCCCTTTTTCAAGACATCAAATATTTCACTAAACTGAAGTTACTGAATCCAAACCACCTAAACAAGCACACAGTCCTAGGTTAAAAAAATCCAAACTAGACACTGAATTAGTAAGCTGGTCCAAAGCAATGACAATAGTTTTTACCCAAGGAGTGCTCCACATTTTTTCCTTACCGTATTCCAGCAATACTCAGCAAGGATGCAGAGAATATCTCCAATAGAGCCTCTGACTAGCACTTGGCACCTGGAGTAGGTCTTTGCCTTCTCTTTTCCCCCTGAAAGCAGGCTCGCCGAGTCACCATAATTTCAGCAGTATGCATTTTTGCGGCATAAAACAGGAAGGCTGTGTGTGCTCCATGGTAAAGATATGTCTTTGGCTAACAGGAAGAATACTTTCCAGCATATGCCTGTGAGCTCCCAGCGCAATCCCAAGAGGCAGCTCCAGTATTTTGGCAGCTGAGTGCTCCCAAAGATGGCCACATTACCAGCAATAGCTTTGTTTCTTGAGAAACTCCCTTCTACGTGTCTTACAGCAGCACCACAGGAGTTTCTACACAAGCAGCAGCACCTGCAGTGAGCTGTCAGTGCAGCACTGCTAGGAGGCACAGGTGAGTGCCCTCAGGCCCCTGAACAGTGCAAGAGGACAAGGTAGGAGGACCAGGGAGCCCCTGCGGGCCAGGGAGGTTACTCAGGTTGGGCAAGGCTTGCACACTGCATCTTGCTATGAAAGACTCCTTACTCCAGCTCA
The DNA here is from genome assembly GCA_009867235.2 of Psittacus erithacus. Lineage (NCBI taxonomy): Eukaryota > Metazoa > Chordata > Aves > Psittaciformes > Psittacidae > Psittacus > Psittacus erithacus. The sequence goes on along the minus strand of WYDI02141738.1, from coordinate 53,798 downwards.
ATAAAGGGGAGCTATGAACATAGAGAGCCGGGGACGGTACTGTGGCTGCACAAGCCATGATGAGCAGAAGCTTTCATCTAGTCAAATGTTATCTCCAGAAATCATAGCTGCAGCTGAGGCCTCTAAGACACAAAGCATCTCCTGGGAGCCTTTTGCCCATGCTTCAGTAAGAACATCAGAATATTTGCCAACTGTGCCAACAGTCTGGTTTTGTACCTGACATCTCAGTGAGTAGAAAGCCAGAGTCTGCAGGGTGAGGGAGAAGGACCAGCATTAAGCAACATTTGGCTCTTCAGGATCATCAAGAGCTTCACACTGTAAATCTCCCCTATTTACCCTGCTTGGACAGTTTTATTCTAATATGAAGCAAGATCCAGAGTAACACCACTCTCAACCTAAGCAGCCTGAAACAAGCCGCGCAATTTCTCCAAGGCACAGCACGCACTCAGAAGCTGGGGTGCTTCTTTTCTTCTATGATTCAACTTTACATAAACTACCCTAGTTCAGGTACCATCTCTTATGACTGGTCTTGCCAAGAGGGTTATGTTGCTAACCATCTAATTTCAAGGTATATTTTTTTGTTATTGTTTGGGGAGAAAAGGGGAATTATAGACTACCTTGTGTAATCCTGCCCCAATATTATTCAGTTGCCACCAGGGAAGAGTGGGCACAGTTCTGAGCAGTCATTGGTAATTTTTCCCTTAGTTTGATGGCCCAACTGCAGGGGAACATGCACATGTGGATGGGAAAAAAAGGACAGCTAACTTCTTAATAACATTTTTGAAACATACTTACACATCATACTAGAATCCTATTGCTGTTTTACAGTAAAATAGCTTTGGAAAATCTATTATTGAGGATAAAATACCAGAATTTAAATATTTATTAAGGAGTTGCTTCTGTCACTTGCTAGAACAAGCCCAAGCAAAACTTTTAGCTTGAAAAAAATCACATAGCCAGAACACCCACTGTTTTATACAAGTACTTCTTCAACATTAGAGATTTCTGGCATTCACAGCTGTCTTCAGTGGCAATTGCTTGAAAATCATTTTGCTATTCTTTCCGTATTAAGAAATCAATGCCCCTTTTTTATCATTTATCTATCCAAAGATCCTCCTAATTTATTATCAGTTCATTAATGTACTGCCTACTACCTTTCAAGATCATTAAAGAAGTTAAATAATATCTTAAACCTTCTTCCTCAGCATTTTGTCCTAGAGTTGTATTGTATATACATGATTAAAATCATTTTACTGTTTCAAGTCTGATCACCCCTCACCTTTCCTCATTTTTTTCTAAGGGATAAGGTTTGAATTTCCAAGCTTATAATTTTAAGTATAACTAATCATTTCTCCTAAAGATAAGTTGCCCTGTATTCATCAAGCCCTCTGTCTTCTCTTCTTTTCAAGCAGAAAGAGGCCATAGAATATTTCTAAGACTCCACTAGGATGCCAGAGCCTCTCTGACCCAAGTTTCCCTGGTTACTTTTGTGTTCTGTTTTAGTAGCCATCTGGGCAAAACAAAACAGGGCTTGTCAATAGGGCCATCTCTCCACAGAGTGGACTCAAGTCTTTTCCCTTATCTTCATTGGATCCCATATATTTCAGTCATCTGAATCTTCTGTCCTCAGCCGTGGGCATGCATTCTGTGCCAGACAAGGTGACTCAGATGCTTGCTGTGTGTTAGTCCCCTCTGCCAACTGAGAAAATGGATCAGAACACCAGTTCTGAGCTGATGCAGAAGTCGCTACTGTTTTTTTCACATTCCTGAGGCTGCCTTTTCAAGCAGTTTGTCATTCACAAACAGGCCTATTTCTATATGCAATCCTAAACCCAGAAAGTTCCTCACTTCATGTCAGAAAGACTTTCATTCAAGGAGTAGAGACTTTTGCTTTAAATTAGGAGTGACTTCAATGAGGAATGATATGCCAATCCCATCAGCTACGGATAGCCTATATTAGTTTACCACTAATAAAGCACAGCAGCATAAATGGCCGTCACATCTGATTAAGACAACTTTTCATCCAACTTAATTTACACACCACAGATCAAACGTCTTCCATTTGCTTTAAGATTGTTCAACACACTTGGAAACTCTCTGCAGACAGTTCATCCCAGCTCACTGGCAGAGTTTGTTATATCAGGCTATTTTCTGACATTTATCAGAATAAAGCTGCAATTTAATGCCAAACACAAGATTGAATGCTTAGCTCTAAGAATCAGGTTTGGTCAGCGTTCAAAGGAGAGTGCTTTAGTGACTGAGATGCAACAAAGCCAATGAACACCTGAAGAGCTGGCTGCTGCCGGAATATCGTGCCAGCTTACTGAACAATAAAAATACCCTGTTGTCATTTCCACCCTGTAACATACAATCTGTCTTTACTGCTTCTACCTGTCTGGCAGTCCAGGCAACAGGAGAAACAACAAAGCTATGTTCTGACAAACTTACATCAGCAATCCTCAGTCCTAACTTGCAGGCTGTCTAGAGAAGATGAGAGGTAACAATTGTAAAGCAAGTCAGATCAAGGTGAAGGCTAAGAGGAAACTGTCCTCTCAACTGGAAGGGACTTGATCTCAAATGAGGTGAAAGAACTACTGTTGATACAAACAGCTGGAGGGCTGTGTTGGCTAAGTAATATTTAACTGCTTCATCCCTGGGGGGATGTCTTAGACTCATCCTCTCTTTTTTAACAGCAGGGCAGAGTAACATTTACAGAGGATATCTACTATGCTAGGGGCTAATTCTGTACCTGTCAAGGTAAAGGCCAAAGCATCAACTTCAGTAACACAGGGTCAGGTAGAAGTCAAGACTTACTGAGAACTGAAGAGCAAGTGATAAACAGCCATGGCAGAGGATTGACTCTGCAGGCAGGTATCACAAAAGTCATTGGGAGCTAAAAGAAATACTGTAGTTAAGATCAGTTACTACTTCAATTAAACGAGGTCAAGGATCATGCAGTATCAGTGAAGATGCCAAACTATGTCACTTCCTTTAGTGCTCGCCAAGTTTTTTTTTTAACAATACTTGGCTAGACAAAGCTATATCATTAACTAATTGGTATGATGTATTCCTTTAACACTCAAGCTTCTGTGCTTGGCAGAATATTCATAGCATTATGAAAACTGTTATAGCGGGAGTAATTTAGAACTAAACATAATTTAGAGATTTATAGTGGAATTAAAAACCTTCATTGGTGGATCTGTCAACTGTGATGTGATTTTAAGGTAAGCAAACTTCATTTTTATATTTCAGGTACATCTTCTACACACACTTAAGTTATAGTATTTTATACAGACTAAGGGCTCCAATGAGGCACAGCTTTTCACTGCACACTGAAGACCAGCAAGCACATGCTTCTTCATTGAGTTATCCAAGGAAGGATTTGCAACAGTCATTGCAAACATCTCACTGCTGTTCCAAGAATCACCTGCTACTCAACTACCCTAATGCACTCAAACCAACTAATCACATCTCACAGCCATGATGGCTGGCTCTACCAGCCTGTCTGCCAGGAGTGCCATGCCTGTAGTGTTTGCCTCTTCCCTTCAAGGAAGTCTTCACTTAAGGAAGAGGACATTACCCTTCTGTGGGGGCCTTAGTGCAGTTACCTGAGATTTTCAACTGTTTCTGGCATCGCAAGGTATTTTTCACATCAGCCTCACCCTCTATCCTATCTTGTGAATTCCCCAACAGGTCATCTATTGACAAGGCACAAATTGCCCATTCATACACAGCAGAGTTAAACTAAAAAAAAGAGACCAAGGCCACTATAGGCAGATTTCCCATCATCTGCAGAAACACCCAGCTCACTGATGCCTAATGTCAGACTTGAAATTCTGGCCTGCTTGCTCCACATCTGCTGTACAACAATTTTAAAAGCCACAAATGGCACGGGCAAGATCAATAGATGATGGAAGAAAACCAGCTATAAACAATATATTATTTTCACTATATTATTTTCACTGAGCTGTGTCCACATATATAGGAGCTGAAACAGTGCAATTTGACTGAAATTCTGGGCAGTGCTGCTGGGACATCAGCCCCCAGAAATAGCAAGCAATACATTTCCAGACACACCAGTGGGTGCAAGAAAAACAGTAGAGCAAATAGTTAGTTTAGGATTAACTTAGTTCCTCCATAGTTTCTTAATAGGACTTTTTTTTTTGTCCAGCTAGGGCAATTCTATCAAGTTCTTACAATAGCAGCTCCTGCTTTTAAGCTGCAGTGCTGCCTAGGTGTGGCTAGTAAGCCTCCTTCATTTATTTTTGGGTTTTGTTCTTTTTCCTAAGCAGTATAGTAGAACGAGTTATGCTTTCTTCATGTCACAGGCCTCCTGGGCTGATTTTGTACACACAGAAAAAGAAGCTTCTGGCATTTTTCACATTTCAACCAGCAGTGGCTTGGCTGCATTATCAAAGTAAGCCTGGCAGATACAGAGAACAGAGCATCCAAGACCCACCACAGACATTGCCTGCACAGATGAACTAATAGCACAGATACCGCTGAGCCACAGCAAGGAGGCCAGGGGAAAAATAAAAACCTATGGAGACAGGCTAGGCCACGGCTGTAAAGAATCTGCTTTTCTTAGCAGGTGCTTTAAGTTCCAACATCTGCTGGCCATATAAATCAAAGCAGCTTCTACAACCGTTTACGCAAATGAATGACGTGAACATATAAATACACCATAAGTTTTTTTCCCTATTACTATTCTTGGCATTGAACCCATGTAGAAGTTTCAGCAATTTTTTGAAACTAGAAAGGTAAGTTTATGGTAAGAAAAATACCTCATCAACTGGTTTGTTGTTTGTGGAAGAATCCTCAAAGATTTTTTGAATAATAGACTTAGGAAAAAATAATAAGTACCTCAATGTATTTTAGAATAGGCCTCCTTCCTACTTTTAGCTCTATCACATATTCAGCTCCCAGAATTGAGTCCTGACTTTATTCAAGGCAAAAGGAATTTTACCAGCTTCATTTAAGAGGATTTTGCTTCTATTTATCACATGACTCAAGAGAAAAAGCAAAGCTTCCAAAAGTCTCAGAACATCTCCAGCTGAACATCAGCGGCTGTCAGGTGTGACGGTGTCCCACGGTTGTGTTATTATTTGCCACCTAATTATGCAATTCAAGTAAGTCCTTCTAACCTGATTTTCTATTCTACATCTGCGCATTTATTCCCCTCTATTACCGCAGATGAGCTCCTCAGATCTTGAGCTGCCACTTTTTGCACACCCTTACGCAATACCTTACTCTTGTTTGGAAGGGGTCACACTGTAATCACTGTCTTGGCAAAAACGTGTCTGCCAAACTTGTACACACTTCTCTAACAAAAAATTGGTATTTAATTCTCAGTGACTTAATTATGCAAAAGCCATAACTAAGTTAAAAAAGTGTTCATTGATAATATTGAATAACAATTACTTTGCAGTGTTCTCCTTTTTTTCCTCCCCCCAGTAATTCTTGGATAGCAGTTACTTACATAGCTTGTGCACACCATGCAGGCTCTCTGCTGACATAGCTTGAGGGAAAGGAATTTCCGGTCATTTCTGGCACAAAATGCTAGACTGATTGCTTAGCCACTAGCATTAAACATGACTTGCCCCATCAGATATTCACAAGCCCTATTTTCTGTTGGACTTGCTTTTCTGAGACATCAGGCTATGCAGACTGTATGTCCAAACCAAAATGCTGCAGTGAAGTATTAACTTAAGCTTCACATTCAGTCCAACAAGCCCCTCTAAGCTCACAGTGTGCCTGCTCTTCACTTTCACACTGTTAGTACCACAGAGCAATAGCTTCCGGGGCTAACACTGACCACTTGGGTCTGGTCCTGCTGCTCCCCCCAGCCAAAGCACCTGAAGGAAATTAGTATGAAGGAGAGAAGATCCCCCTTTCTACCACACACCTGATCCGACCTCCACTGGTGCCCACAGCAGTATTTCAAGGCAAGGGGAGCCTAATTTTGACCCTGCCAGAACCACAGTGAACTATGAAAATCCCCCCTCCCCTTCCCCGCCAAGCACCCCCCCCCCCCCCCCCGAAAAAATCAGTCCGTGAATACAAGTGTCAAAATGGAATACCAGCTCCAGAAGGACTTTGGGTTTCATTGTTTGCTTGTTTTAGCCACATATACAACATGAGTGCCATTCTACATGTTGAGAACGCTTTTGGACCTCAAAACGCTTTTGGGTAACATGGTTTAGTGTGAGGTGCTCCTGCCCATGGCAGGGGGATTGGAACTTGATGATCTTAAGGTCCTTTCCAAACCTAACTATTCTATGATTCTACAAAAAAAAACCAGTCACTTGTCACTATATATATTGCAAGCAAGTCTAGATTTCATACTCATAATGCATGTGAGCAAGAAGTGTATTTAGAATAAAAGAAGAAACCTGAACCACCTGAGAGCAGTAAAACCATGCCACAGAAAATACACTGCAACAGAAAAATTTTATGACTTGATTTGCTTTCCCATTCTCGTTAATGCAAGTGATTGAAAAAAGCCCCAGTGAGAATATTCTAAGAATAAAGTAAATAATGAAAAATGACAGACTATCCCTAAAAGACTCATTCCTTTTATCTTAGTCAGACCTCACCAAAATATCATTGAACCACAAAATTATAATAATGATTGATATTGAATCACTATTGCCCTGGATTTAACACAGCCCATTTTGCAATATATCAGAGCAAAAAGTACTATAAGACGACTGTAGAACAGCGATAAGTATTTAAATGGTACGTGATAGCTTTATAAAACAAGTGATGGGTCTGGGAAAAAAGTAAATCCTTGCAGAAACTAATAAGCTCCTGTCTGCACAGCGGAGTTCACAAAATGGCAATACTATGTCATTAGGCTTGTACAACAGCTGAATCACTAATATACCACCAGCAATCCATGTGCAGAGTGAAGTCTGTGAAGTCAAGGACTCCTGCTTCATGCTTAGGCATGCTGGGAGGGTTTCAGCCCTCACACAGGCCAGGGACAGCCGTGCTAGACAGAATCAAACTTGTGGGTGACAAAGCACATATTCAGACTGACTCATATGGCTTGGCGCCACCAAATGGGCTGCAGATATCCGCTCCATGTTAAGAGCTTCTCTGTACCTCTGCTGCAAAGTAGACAGATTCTGCACAAATCAGGAAATGTTTTCAGAGCAAGGACAAAAGTAATCTTCCATGTACCAAAGAAATTAACTCTTTTCCACCTTAAACACACTGATGATGCTCAGATTCTTGGCAGTCCCCTGCAAGCTTAGGGGAGGGGGCAAAAAACCTGTACTAACATTGAAGACTGGAGGAACACTCCATGTCTGTAGCCTCTCTCCAACAACTGTGATAACTGCTTTTACCACCAGCTTTCTCCTATCCATCACTGGTATCTCTCTCTCTGTCCTCTGAATATTTATTTCCCCTCCAGGTTTGATGTAGGGCACAGCACTTCCTGGCTGCTCCTCAGATTTTGGAACAGAGCAAATCCAAACCCCAAGTGCTACTCATGTTTCCAGTCTCTTATGCATCCTGCTGAGAAGCGTGAACATGACTAGGATAGGCAACTTGAGCTGCCAAAACTAGCCATGAGTCCCACACAGAATCACTGGAGCCAAAGCAATGTGTATTACATAGACTACTATCCAGGAGTAATATGCTCTGGGCCTTAGTCTGATGTAATAAAAACCAAATACTAGCAAAGCAAATACTTAGCACTAGCAAAGTGCCTATATTGCCATTGTCTTGAACAAACAATGGCTAACAAAGACATTTCCTCCAAATCAAATAAGGCCAGATTAAATATTCAAAGGTTAGAACACATAAGTACGCTCCAAAAATTTTGAAGGTAAATTAATTAAGTATATCAACATGAAATAGGGCGTTTGGTCTAAGGGAAGATTTCTGTGAATAAAACAAGTGCAACACACTAGTCCTAAAGGAGAACAGTCTCAGGCTAGATTTAGATGAATAGAAATAACAGGTCCTCAAAATAATTACATACAGAAATAAACATACTAGGCAGCCTTCTGCTAGCATAAACCAAGCTAAAACTAGAACACATTTGTCTAGCTGAAATCAAATTCTACTTTCCCTCCTCAAATCAGTCTAGCTAACATGGTTCATTAGGATGTCATTCCTGGCTACAGAATAGGCCTGTAACAGGTTGGTAAACTGGGAACTGTCCCTAGCAGTTCAGGTGCAGATGTGAAGCATATAGTCACCTCCACCTTGGAAGAGTTCAGAAAAAATTATGACAAGGATCTGGAAGCAGACACAACCTGTAAACACCTTTTGGTCAGGTGCCTCTAAGACCCTTTTCTACTGTGGTTAATGCAAAACCAGTTTTCAGAATTTAACACTGAATCTTAAACAGCCATTTGGATCATCTTAAACAGCTTTATGGTTTGTTTGGTCAAAGAAGGAGAATCCATCCCTCAGCTACCGACTTCACAAAGCAGGAAATACAGATGTGTGGCGTATTTTATTGATAGATTTTTGAACATAAGTTAAAAGCTTCACTGAATATTATTCTGTACACATGCTCTAGTATCATACTTAATCTAACATTTCATAAGCAGATGGACCAGCAGTGCTGAAAACTATGTGCTGATTCCTGTAAACCAACTGCTTAAATGTTCAAGTTCAATTTAATTATATTTATAAAGACGAAGGGAAGAAAGCTTCCCTGGTGGAGGTATTTCATCAACAAAGTAAATCAGTGCATTGCCTATCTTGCATGAAATGATTAAAAGATCTTCAAGCTTAGCATATATGAAGCTGCTATTGGAACTCATTTGGCAGGATCTGTATGGGTAATGCATCCAGAGCCCTGCACTTCCGAGTGATTCAGCCAGTCCAAACTGATAGCACATTCCATTCTTGCAGTCTAGGTCTGGAAGTCGCAAGGGTTGCCATTAAAACACTACTATGTGTTTATACTGTTGAGGTTCTCCAAAGCCTAAGCACATTCAATTCAGGTGCTTGTTAGGCCAGAAAGTCTGTGACAGTGTCTACCATGTCACTTCTACACAAAAAAAATGTCTACATCATGACAAGAGGCAATTGGCTTTTTAACCACTCATGAGAAACATGACCATTTCCTAAATGGTCGTGGCAGTGGATGTTATGGTATTCTGCCTACCTCACAACACAGAACAGACACACCCAGAAAGACTGTTCTGACCTGAATCCAGTTCATAAGTAAGTTTTGCCAATGTCTTGCCATATGGACATACAAGTGGTTTCTCCTACCTCATGAAGTTTACAACATGAATTCAAATATAGCATATTTCCAGAGCAAAAGGTGGGGTGTAAAATAAAATATTCCAAACCAAAACAAAAAACCAAACCAAAAAAACCCAAAAAAAACCCCACACAAAACAAAACCAAAAAACCCGAAACCACATCAAAATAAGCTGACTGAGCAGAATTAATTTACTTAAAAGGTATCAAGGTCATGTTTGATCTAGGTCATTACCACAGCATGAAATCATGTTGGTTTGCCATCAGTTTCCTGTTCCTGCTACCATTTGCGTGAATGGCCTTAGTTAAGTCACTTAGTACCTGTTCACAAGCTTCCTCTCCCTTAGGATACTGCCATTCTCCCATATCTACCTATCTTCTTAGTGAAGCAGATACCTCTCATCATGCTATCAAAAAGTCCTAAATTTTGCCCAGCTTCGCTAATCTCTAATATAACTTTTAATGGTGCATTAAGCAGTTAAGACCAAAAACCGCCATAGGTCTGCTCCTCACTCATCTCCCCAGTTACAAAACAAAGTACTCAACTTAGTTAAAATATAATATTAAGAAAAAGGAACTACCTCAAGTTGAAGTTTTCCTTAGACCAAGCAAAAGAAGGAGCTTTGAGTGGCTTAGGAAAGAATCCCAAAATCTAAAATGATATCTGAGAAAATCTAAGGTAAATTACATGGTTTCCATTTATAGCTCTCTCAGGGAGAAAGAAAAAAGAGAGAGTATTTCTGCAGGGAAAAGCAAATGCATTTTTTTCTCCTCAATTCCTATCTAAAGGACTAAAGGAGCATAGGGGACAGTGAAGGAGGGAAAGCAGTCTGACTGCCATGAGTAGTTTCTATACAGTCATGACAGTCTACAGACTCCAGAGAGACTCCACCACATTTATGAAGACTTGGGGTGCCTACTTTTCTACCAGCGCCCTTGGACAAATGCTACCCATTTCCTAACTTTGAACCCATCCCTCTTCCTTTCCATTCTGGGGCCTGCAAGGGAACATGTCTGCTCATTCACAGCTATAGTCCTTTGAAGTGCCATTGATATTCAAACCTTGTGGAGCCTTCTGAATTGCAATGGCACCCTCAAACGTAACTCAGGCCACACTACAAATAAACTTGCTCTGGTGAACCTGCTAGTTGCTTCAGTGTGCTAACGTCAGCCTACCTCTGAGAAAAGGGCTCAGCAGCATAAGCATTGCAAAGGAAAATAAAATCCTCAGCATGGTGTCCCAGAGAAGAAAAACAGTGAGATATTTAAACCCAACCATTTCTTTTTAAATACTTGGGTGTTCTTCATAGAGGGAATTTCCCCCTCCCCTGCTCCCCAGCAGAAGCGTCCAAAGTGTTACTCACTTTATTTACAGAGCTTTGATGTGAACCTCCAAATTTTTAGTTCAGCTTTTAGGAATGTAAGGGTCAACTGATTTTCTTTCTGGGGAAACGGGGCTGAATTTCATACCACTGATTACTCCAAACAAGGAAATGCATGGAGGAATCCTGCTTTAATTCACAACAGTGTTTAAAATCTCCACCATCACAGAGTTTAGGTACCCTACACTAAGCACACGTACATTTACTGATTATTTCTACATGCAAACGCCCACTGCAAATGAGCAGGATCACAAGATATTTGCTCTCAATGATCCAAAAGAAAACTACATCCCTCCCAGACTGAAGCTGGAATCATCACTTTCTCGAGGGAGGGAGATGCCTGTGCAAAAATAGCAAGCCAAGAAATGGCCTGAGTCCTTGGAAAAAAAGTCAAGCGCACCTTTCAAGTTGTGCACACCAAGGCAATGGCTCCTGCCAAGGGGCCATCACTGGAACCATGCTGATCTGAGCTGGTTTTCCACCACAGGTAGGGCTGCTTCTACATGATGGATTTCCCCCCTTCAGGTAACAGTAATTGCTCTAAACTGCATCAAGTACATGCTCATAGGCCCCAGCATTTCCATTTATTTATTTTGATTTACTGACTTCATTGGCTGGTGCGTGAGCCATTTTTCCCTGTGATTACAGCAGCCTCTCAAGTATGACATCTTTCAGTGGGAGAAAAATTTTAATGGCATATTGAGTGCTCATTTGTAAAAGCAATTTTAGTCTCATTAAAAACTTTCAGCAGATGAATCTTCCAGAAAGCTCACAGCAATGGTGACAACAAATTGTTTAATGGGAATAGCAAGAAGACCCATGTACCTGAGCTGGGTGATTCTAGATAAGATCAGTCAGGCAGAATCACAAAAGCCTCCAGTATCTACTGGGATTTGAGAGAACAAGTGTTTCTGTCCCTAGAGTCTGATGAACCATTAAAATGCTGCTATAAATCTAGGAGCTGACTTTGCAGAACTTCCTCACTTCAAATCTTCCTTCCTGTTGGAAAGCACTGGAAATGATTAAGCACAACAGGCTTTCTAAAACATCCACACAGCACGGTGGAGCACTGCCTACAACCATTTCATATTCCCTAATACATCCTCTCAGGTCTCATGGCTGCAGAACCATCCTACACACACAGCTCTGTGCCAGACTTATCCCACTCCCCAAACCTGGAAGGGAAAGGGAACTAATGGAGTTCATGCCCTCAGAAGGAGGTCTCACTTGAAGCACATTCACCTATAGAACGCCTGTATTTCTCTAGCTGACCACAGACAGATACACATACACAGCAATCCTTTGTATTGTAAGCGCATTTATAACATGTAAATTTAAGGTCAACTGTTCCTGAAGAGGACTTATTTCTGTGCTAGTTCATTAAGAGCAAGTGTCACCTTGAAGATGAGGTGATTTGGGCATTATCGGCAAAAAAAACACCAAACAGTTATGCGAAAAGTTCATTCCTAAACCTTCCTTCCAATTCTCAGTCTATTTCCAACCAAACAGCACTCAAATCGACAATCAGATTAGTTCCTGCCCTGTGTTTTGAATAGGACACACACTGAGCAGGTCATTAAGAGATGCACTGTAACCAAGAGAGTCCCATGACTTACAAGCAGCTCTCTGCATTAAATTAATCTCACCTCTGATATGTATGTTACCTTTGCATAACGAAGGAGCAATCAGGTACATGAAACACAGACCACACTGGGGTTAAGCACTTTTTACTTATAATCTCAGAGCATTTCACTACTTTACTCACTCAACAGAAAAACAATATTCACCTCAAGCTGTGAAAGAGGCATCAAGCTGGCCCCTGCCCCAGCAAACATGTGCTCTAACAGTATTAAAATAACCAGATAATACAGTTTTAACTATGACTTGGTTTCAGTGTATTTGGTATCCCACTGGTTAAGGCTAAAGCTGCAACAACATGAGCCAACATTTTCAGGTGTCTTCATTTATACTTGGTTAAGAATGTAAGTGAGCTCACTCAAAGGGCTTGAGGTCACTCTTCATTTGTTCTAGATACACAGTAAAATGCATTCAGGTGCTTGGCTTAAAGACAACAGCTAAGATGCATAATTCATTTCTTCTCTTTTACTTAGCTGAGAGACAAAACAGAATTCCTTAAACATAGATAACTTCCTGGTTTTAGGATTCCCAGCTACTATGCACCTTTTGCACTTTATGTCAATGGAACGCGATAGTGTGGTAACTATGTGATAATTATATAGTTTCAAAAATATGTACATTCACATATATGAAATTCTTCTATGCAACACCACTTTGAATCTCTGACAAGTAGAAACTTAAGCTAACTACAACACTTGCGTGTTTATACGGAAGGCACAGTGTCACTCAGTTTAGCATCCTAATCCATGCTACTCTCAGAGTGTATGTATATATAGAAATATAATACACACACACATTTTACTACATCTTCAAGCATTACACGTAGTTATTCATCTCATACCTGTTCCCCAAGAAAGGATTTCAGGCCTTGAAACCCGCAAAACCTCTTGTGCACACCTACTTAGTCAGGGAGCTAATTGTACATTCACCAGGTTTTCCTGTGAGGCAGAGTAATTGGCTGCGCTCTTTACAATAGCCTGGAATATCTAGAAATAAGCAGCTCACATGCTTTAAAGTAAATTCATGTTTTCTCTCCCTGTGCCTAATAGGAAGCATTACCTCCTGTAACAAACCATGAAATCTTTATTTTTCTTCAACTGCTTTGAAGTTAGTAGTTGAAATTTTTTTTTTTGCATAATTTCAGTAGTGACCTATAGTTAGAGCCAGCATCTGGACAGGATTTTACAATAGCCAAAAAAGGCTCAAGACCATATTCATCACTTGTACATCTTAAAGTAATCGATAAAACAAACTTAAGTTCTACTAGTAGATGCTTAATTTATGAGAAGGGCTGGGTAAATAATTAATAATTAATTCTTAGAGGGTGACAAAAGGCACAGAGCTTTCCTGAAGTCAGCTTACAGCAGGAAGAGAGCTTTTTATGGTATATCATTTTCAGGTCATCCTCCTGGACACACTTCTCAATAAAAGAGTTTTGCCATGGACACCAATAAAACCAAGATAATCTCCCTAAAACCCAATGCCCTTTCAAATTAAGTTTCAGTGAAGACAACAGACAGTACTATCACCTGTTGTGTTTGCTTGCAAACAACAAAATTCCAAACAAGCAAGCCACGGATTAGCAAAGCACAGCTCCAGTTAGGCATAAGCGCATGTCTGAATTCCACATGTCTAATTATTTCCTCTTAATGAGCTTTTCAGGACACACTAGTAAGCTTCACAGTTTCAAAGAAGTCACACTGATGTAATTCGCTATTTATTTTCATTTTCACATTGCCACTAATCCAGTAAAATCATTCGAGGCCCTGATCCCACAGAGATTTAAGCACATGCTTAACTTGAAGCACTCGAACTTTCTCACTGACTTCTGGTGAATTATACTCAATGATGTAAGTATGTTAGTTGGCCATTTCACAGGAAAGCAATAAAGATAAAGTCATTAATATTTGTCTACAGCAGTGACGGTTGCCACAAAGAACAACACCAGGAAATTATTAAATGCATATTTATTGCAGAGTTTACATAACCCCTGGCATTGAGCCATCACTACAGGAAGAAATACTGTAGAGCTGTTTCACACTTTGTGTGCGGTTCATGCTGTGCACTGAAGCTGGTAGTATCTGGAAGAAGCAAACATGCTTTGATATAATTGAAACCCATAACAAAATGGACGCACAGATACACACACACATTCACAGAGTATGTGATTTAGAAGGCTGGGTTACCTTAAATATGATATTTCTCAACTTCCGAGATCTTGACTTTGAACCTTGGGAATATTGCTTTGATTAAAAGGCTTTGAGGTTTGCTTGTTTTTCCTCCACTGCTGTTTAATAGGTTATACATTTACCACTGTAAAGCTAGTGTATTCGCAGTAAACCATGTGCAGTTACCCAAGTCTTCAACCTTGCTTCAGCACTAAATCATCCAGAAAAGCAATTTATTGCTTCATATATTCCAACACCATGAACAATATCCATTAAAACTCCATCTCATATAGTGACCACATTGCTTTATGCTTGGATTGCAGGATATTACAGCCTCCCTGAGACAGTGGATTACCCTTCTCCCTGCCAACATGAGACTCATTATAGCATCCTGTGGCACCCAGATTCCTGACAAAGGCTTTGCATTCCCAGCTGTGGAAAAGCAAAAAAAAACCCAAAGCCAAAACAGTCCCTAGTTTAAGTATTCTTTCATCACAAGGTGTAAACTTCGAGACAAGTCAGTACTTGTTCTGGGAACAGAGGAACCACCAAATTGTTCCTTCAAGAACGACAACATAACTGTCTCAGAAGTTGCAATAACACCTCAGTGCTAAATCCCATATGGAACATGAATTGAAAGTCTCATAAATGTACCACATAAAATCAATTACAATGTCAGAAGCATTTAGCTTGTTTTTTTACCCTGAGCCTGTACATCTTGTTGAAGTAAGAGTCTTTCAGTCCACTTTTAGCCAAATCTGAGTCTAATGGATATTGCTTTTTAAGACAGTAAAATCACTTTTATTCCTCTCTTTGACCATGTAGAGCAGGCTCTCATTAATGTACTGTGATTATTTTTTAGACTTTCTTCCTCCACAGCCATTGGAAATAGCAATTCAGCAGTTCCAGCCTTTGGTGCTTACAGCTCAGAAAGGATTTACAATAAGAAATGACTATTACATGTTCAGTGAATTAATTTTTGGCCAGTGGTTAGAAAAATCTGCCAAGCAATCCACTACCAGTGGCTTAAAAAGGTTAGCAAAACTAGTTTCTCTATCTGCAGCAACTTTGACAAGATTTATCACACCTTTTTACCTAAAAGCCTGATACTCCAATGCAGACAGGCCAATGAAACTATGAAAAAAGCCATCTTGCAACAGGTATTTTGGAGACGTTCCTTCATGGGCAAATGCAGCAGGCTGAGAGTCAGGGTGTTCCACCTTCCCAAAAAGAGGTCATAAATCTCAGCTTAGGTGACTACCATGTTGGGCATTTCAGGCAGCTTTTTCAACCTTGGAGGTTTGGGCAACCTGCCAGTAATGAAGATGTATTAATGCTTAATGCAGCTTAATGTAATAGGTGTCATGTTCATAATTTACAGAAGCTCTTTCTAAAGCATTAAATTCATTTATACTCCTTAAAAGCTACTCAATCCTCAGGGCTAAGTTAGTTTGGTTAGTGGGAGGGGGCTCTTTTTTAGGATCAAATGATATATAAATTGTTAACATATCCAAACTCATCCATTAGTGCGTGTGAAAGCAATAAATGTGCCAAAGTAGCAATAACATGATCGAGGAAAGTCATTGTGGTCATTAGGGCTGAAAGGGTTTCATTTATGGCCCCAAAGAGAATGAAGGCTATAAAATACAACTTGGGAGCTCTGGTGACCAGAAGGTTTACCTTATTATGTTAAAATAAAAATCCTCATTCGTTGTTTCATAAATAGTTACGTATTATACCATCAATTTCACCACAAATTGTCACCATACAGACCCTGTAGTGCTGTGTCAGAAATTAATACGAGGCACAAGCAATACAAAAAAGTAGAACATGCAAATGCAGCACTGCTCACCTGCACCTTTCCACAGGAACTCAGAGACACCCTGAAGGGTTTGCAGCCACCTAGAAGGCCCACAACATTGACAGTTTGAGACTTGGTAAGCCCTGGAATGCACTGACTTGACAGCAGAGCTCTTGCTGATGCGTAAGGCAAGGTTTGTGCTGCCTCCAGACTGAGGCCTGAGTGGCCACAACACATTTCAATCTCAGGACCTTTACTGAGAGTCCATACCTCAGAGCCTGCCTTCCTCAAACGCTGACTACAACAGGCACACAGCACTTAAGAGCACAGAGGAGCATGGGGCAAGGGGGTCTTTTTGTCTCTTGTGCGTCAATAATGTAAGACAGATCCTGAGAGTGGAGATGCCTATGTGCTGCTAATAATGATCCCAACTCAACAGCTCTCAAAACAGACCAAACCTTTCCTTGATGACAGCTGAAGCTTAATTCAATTTTGAACCAGTGACAAAATACCTCTGGGAACCCAGGATTTGACATTTGAGATCACTAAAGAGCTGTCAAATCCGTACTTGCAATACTGTAGTTACAGTCCCCCTAGTGTCAGAAACCTCAGTGATTTACTACATCCTAAATTACAGCACTATCTTTGTTCTGATGCAACTGTAGGTCATGCTGTAGAATTTAGCATTGCAAATTAAAAACTCCACATGTTTTTGCTTTTTTCCTTTTTGTTTCCAAAATGTTTTCAAAAAAATCAGCTCTCCAACTCTGCTTCTGCTAGAGATGTCCAGCTGGGGTCAGACAAGTTGGTCTGGAGTCCTGTTGAGAGCAGAGTTTGACTAGGGACACATATGCTAAAAGAAGCAGCACATATTTGATGCTACAGAAGACTCTACTACCTGCTTTTTGTCCACCTTGTCCTCAAGGAAGAGTGGGTATCCCCTAAAAAAGGGTAGTGTTCATCAGACAACGCAAACCTGGTCCAAAGACTTCACCAGATTCCCAGCAGCAGAGCACCAGCCTTCATTTTTTGTTTTTGCCTGGTTTTAAATCTGTTTCCCACCACAACTGGGAGCTGCCTGCAGCAATGTCAAGAATCCACATCGATGCTTTTGCCAGGCTAAATCTCCTAGTACACAGGTGCCCGTGCATGTGTTACATGACAGAGCTGAAGCTATGGCTCCACATGCACCTTTATGAGATCAGACAGTGTGTCTAACAACCTGTAATTAAGTCATGTCATGTAGCCAGATTCGACTTGGAGAAAAATGCCTACAGTAATTGCATTTAGTTCATCTTGTAGCATGGTCCCCATCATAACTGCTAATTCAATTGTACGTTCATTCTGCCAGCTCATTGCCATTAAGCACACATTTAATTACTTCAATACAGGATTAATATGCAGCACACAAAAGAAAGGACATCATGCCTTGCCAAAGCACACAGCTGCCCCACCATTTAGTGAGGAGATAAAGAAAGAATATCATTGGGCAGTATAATCCTGTTACAAATACATCATTATTAGATGAACATTCAGGACTTTTATTTCCATGCTTGTTATTCAACACTCAGCATACATATCTTTCCTTGGCACCAGAAAGAGTCATAACGTGCAAGTGACAGCTCTGCCATTGTTGTCCCAGCGATGGCACTGCTGGCCCCCCTCCTTGCTCCCCCACAAGCTTGTAAGGTTGCTCTTATCTCGTCTCCAGGCAAGGGCTTACAGCAGCTACATTACAACATCCTGAGATAAGGGGCCCTGCTTGACATTATTTCTGTCTGTGCTGCAAACAACTGACAAGCATGGCAAGTATAAAAAAGAGTGAGAGCAACAAAGGCAGCTGCCCCTCCCGACACCGCTTCCCTCTCCCCTCCTCAGAAGACAGCTCATCAATTCTCCAGGATGTACACAATCATTATTGTAGTGGAAACAAAGACCAGTGTCAATTGTGCAGTGTTATAAAGCAGTCCCTCAAATTAAAACCATGTACCTAACTGCATCTGATGGCAGAAGCTATTTAGCAGTGATATTTTACGGAAAGGCAATGAAAAGCAATAACTGCTTTATTTAATGTATCTGTTCAATCCAGCTGCCTTGGATAGGCCTTAATAGAAGCTGTCGATCAATGTCAGTGCCTTTGAAATAACTGCAGCAGACTGCAATAAACATGAAGGAAAGATAACTAAAGCTACTGATCAGCCTCTTGTTACTTTCCTGCACCCAGAGATTTGTCATTTGTTTGTACTGCTTATAATAGCTGGGGGTAGATGATTATCACGGGAGCATAGGGCTGCGTGAGTGCAAGAGGAGGAGTGAAGCCTGTTGGGGAGAGACACTGACCAAAAAACGTTTACCCAAGATACCACAAATTCAGGTGTTGCATCTCTATAACACAAAGATCTGTTTTCCTGCTGTTTTCATTCAGGACAGCTACACTGGTTCAAAGAGAAACTCGAAAAACCATGCGAAGGGCAACCCATGTTTCTTGCTCACTTATGACTACTTCATATTAGCAGCATCCAGCTCTTCTATCTCAACCAGGAATTTTAATATATATATACACATATAAAAAACCAACTATAAGCAACTCAGGAATCCCTTACAATAATTACCACAAAACTTATTTACATACTCAAACAGATGCTAAGGTAATGACATGGAAGCAGGTGATATGAAAACCACTGACTTTAATGGAATAAACATACACAAGTCAAGCCAGCCACCGCTTGGGAGAGAAGCCACAGAGCCCGCTTGCGTGATCTGCTTGACTTGGGAAAGCAATTCATAATGTCCCCGTCCACTGAATCAAGTGTCTTATCCCTTGGCACTGTGCAGCAGCGACTCATGTGGGAGGATCAGACAGCCAAAAGCCCACAGCCATTTGCACAAAGCAGCTTTCAATGGCATCAGCAGGGAGCTGAGCATATTACTTGCCAAAAGCAGATCAGTTTAAGTAAAAGTAAAGACTACAGTAGGGAAAAGCAGACGTGCTTCTCCCCAGCAGCTCCAGAATACAACAGAAGACAAAGACAAGATTTAAGCTTTGTATTGGCCCTTTCCTAACTCAGCAGGGCAATGGAGACAATTATCAACTTTCAGCTGATCTGGTCAAGCCTTTCCCATTGGGTTTGAATGACTTTTTAAACAAGTTTTGATTACATAGTTTTTTCTGCAGTATTTTAAAGCTTTAAGTTGGCAGCTTTCACAGCAACAAAATGTGTGGCCATTTTAGCACTAAAGCCTCAACAGGCTGATTGTTATTTGTTTTGCTTCAAGGAGGCCAGGCTCCACAGAGCCCTGTAAAAATTCAGGAAAGAAAACCCCAAAAATATTCTTCCCACTTTTTGCAGTGCATCAGTTTTACTTGAAGTCTATTAGAAGCTCCCTCAATACACTGAAATCTTGGTCGCTGGATTTTCATCTGCTGGCCTCCAGCATAGAAATTTTGCATTACCTGTGAGTCTGTGACCATCATCCCAGTATTTCAGTTAAAACATTGCCAACCTATAAAAGAATATCAGCAGAATCTGGGCTGCAATAATTGCATAACTGGACTAAGAGTTTCTCATTTTTTCTCTGGTATCCAAATACTATTAGGACAAAGTCTGAACTGAACTTGCATTAATTACAGGTAAAGCTGTAAAGGTTTGCTTTGGGTGAGCATCCAAGTGTAAAGACAAAAATTCTCCCCAGGAATTTTATCTTGACAGTTCTGTAACTTTATACAGAACAGATCTTTTATTCATCTCATCTTTTAATTAATTACATGGCCCTCACCTACACAAGTGGATTCTCAAAGGTATCTGTTTCTATCATAAAATAGGATAAAATACATACTATCACTTCTGCTTTATAGGCAGAGAAAGTAAACCAAGCAGTAAATGGAGTCACCCAAGGGCATGCAAGAGCTGCAGCAAATGCAGACAACTCCTGAATGTCAGAACTGACACACACAGCCCAGAACCTTCCCATGGGTCCCCAGCAATGCAGCAGCACTCACTGACCTAGCATCCAGCTGCACACTCCAGGGCATTTAATTGCAGCCATCACTTGGAGTGCAGCCTTTCATGCATGGACAGCTCACCTCCCACTGCTGGAAATGGCACTTGAAACTCTTTGGACACAGAACAGCATCTTCACACAAGTCCACAGCACAATGTGACTTAAGGGAGAAGGCAGCAAAAAAGAAGTTCTGCTGACAGCTCGAGAGACTACATACATTTAAATGTTTCCATTTGGTTATAACATCTGTGATGCACCATTGCTAGCTCCCTCCCAGCAGGATGCCCTCTCCTTTCAGCTCAGCAATGTTACTTTCCAATCCATATTTTTTCGTAACATATGCTTCATTGATAATATAGCACTTCACAGCTTTTAAAAGTTTTTTTTTCTTGCTCTTGGCTCTACGTATGTGGAGGAGAGATAAATATGCAGTAGATTCTTATCTATCTCAGTTGTCTAGATGAAAGCCTGCTCTAAGTTTGAGCAGCAAACCATGCAATTAATAGCACTGCTCCTTTCCAACGCAAAATCCTCCTTCTCTGAGAAAACCAAAAGGGCCATTAGACATGTCATTATGACCCAACTCATGCTATTTATAATGTACAAACTCAAGCTATTTTGTAGTCCCGACATCTTCAGAGCAAATTTCCAAATGTTATATCAGGAAGAAAGCACACAAAATAACCCAGAGACTCGCGGCACAATCGAACATCCTGGACATATGCCCAATTTCCACACACTACTGTTTTAAGCAGAGAGTGTCTGACCATTGCAAACATGTGACCATGACATTTACTTTAAAGATTTAGGGATCACACTGTCATTGCTGCCTTTGCAAGCACGTGGAAGGGTAACAGGGCTACTCAAGCGGCAATCTTCAACCCATACCCTGCCCCAAACTTGCTCTAGCTGGACACCCCAGATCACAGGAGACAATGTCTCCTGTCTCTCCAAGGCAGACCTCAAAGCTTTTGATGTTCCCCCCTGCTCCTTTTGGTGTGGGCATACAGAATGACTATGGGAAGATGGCCTGCAAGAACTCCAGCGAGCAGACCACAGCCCACATCACCAAAAGCCACAATGAATTACAGAAGACCTCATGACAGCTACCTGACAGGCTTTGCTCAATGAAGCCTTCTCTGAGCAGTATGTAAGTAGCACATATACTGGGACTGTAAGAGCAGCCTTATTGCATCCAATCCAGGTCTGCATAGTAGTCCATAGATGATGTCTAGGGAATAGCATGAAGAAAATTAAAAGTATACTGGGGCTTCTCCCTGGAATAGTCTCTCAACTTTTGTTAGTACTTGGATTAGTCATTTCCTGGACCAGGAGTGGTTACTCTGTATTTAGTTGAGCAGGCAACCAGGGAATAGATTTAGAGCCTTCAAGTAAACATCTTGCACAAGCACTTACTGGAAGTCATTTGCCAACCAACAATTTTCATGACCTTCATGACCTATCATTTAGAAAATTAGTTACCATTATTCCAGTATATAGGAGAGAAGTCTTAAGAAGCAGGCTTTCCTCTCCAAGATCAGAGATCAGTCAGTTTTATCCCATTTTGGCCTCTCAAAAGCCTGTATATGCGCATCAGTAACAGCAATTTATTTCAATTATATCAATCCCCTCCACTAATTGTTTTCTGTCGGATAGCCTCACCTGTTTAGAGATATGAGCCTTGTCATTCACATTCATTCTATGCACCGGATTAAGCTAAGCGAATCTCCATAACCACTTTTAGAGCGGTGTTTGTAGACATTTGTCTCACTAACGCCTCAATTAAGGCTTGTGGGTGTCAGCTGACTGAATATATGCTGATATTACTCTGAGAAGACAGCAAAGAATGGTGGAAATAAGCAATGGCTTTCTGTATTTTCCCAAAATAGAGGGGCCTTGAACACTCAATGGGAGCCAACAGCATACCCCAGTTCCAAGATCTCCATTACTTCTATTCCCATTCATCATTTGATAGGAGTGTGATGAATTGTAGCTCTTCCTCCTAAACCTGTAATCTGCATCTCTTCCTCATCAGGATGCCCAGATATCAAGCAAATAAATACTTACGCAGACCACACCCTGCAGTTAAGGTAATAATCCCAAGCGCAGTCAAATTGCAAAGCCAGGGCTCCAAAACACTGACCAAACACATGGCTCCTGCCAGCAAAAAGAGCCACGTGCCCTCACTGGGGTAACACTCGGCAAATAAGCTCCAGGCGCTTAAGCCTTTAATACAGGAGATCCAGTCTTTGCTCTACACTCAAAGGTGATCACTGCTATCAGTCTGAAAGAAAATGGAAGTTTCTCAAAATTAAGGGGAAAACAAAACCTAAACCCATTGCAAATTAATAGTGTGCAAAACACTGCAGGGACACTACTTTGAGACTAATTTTTACTTCCCACCCAGGGTCCAGACAGCTGCTGGCCAGTTGCATATGGCAATTATGCCTACAAAGTCAGCCCATGGTGAGCGGGCTACATAACTACGAGACCCAACTGTGGGCTGGTGGTACAGTCTACAGTCTGTAGGCCATTAGCACAAAACCAACCACCATGCACTGTCCAGTCCTCCTCTGCTACTAGGCTGCCCACTGCACTCCCACTTCAGTCCTCATGCAGGAGGAATTAAAAGGGCAAGAACTACACAATTTAACACAACAGAAATTAAAAGGGCAGGAAGTACACAATTTAACACAGCAACAAACACATTTTTAAGACACCATGGCTCTTCAGCCTGGGAGGACAACTTATTTCTAAGGTTTTGCAAAGTAGTTAACAAAGAAAAAGACACCAGGAAAGATGCAATAGCAGCAGGTGGGTTTTGAGGCAAGGTGCAAGAAGCAATTCCTGTAGCTAATTTAAGAAATGGGTGAATTTAAAGCTTAGAAATTGAGCAGGTTACAGCCACAGACATTTAAACAGCTTCAGCTTTGCACAACGCTGACATTCTTTTTCTTCCCTCCCCCTTTCATTTCAACTTTGCACTTGTTCACTTTCAAACCAAAAGCAAGAGAGCCAGCAACACTGAGATCACTTTGCTTTAAACATTTAAGTAAGAAAAAGCCATGCCAGGAGACTGAGCAAGCTACTAACTCATCAGTTTAATTTAGTTGCCCACAACTTCCATCCTGAATTGGCAATTGCTAGAATGCAAAATTAAGGTATTTGTTTTCCATCTCAGATGCTCCAACATCAACAACAAACCCCTTTGAAGCCCATCAGAGATTGTCATCTAGTAATGTTCTGATCCACTCCTTGCTCATTTGTGCAACATTTACACCTCTACTTCCTCTCCTTAAAAATTCAAAGTTATTATTTACCCTCTTATCTCCCACAGCTTCTTCTTTTGTCCATCCTACTCACTGAAAGGTATCACCTGTTCAAATGATCTCACACATCCACCACAACACTTCGTGAAAGTTTGATCTCACACCATAATTTTGCCCCATCCACTCTTCTTCTTCAGCTCCACAAATAGTAACAGTGGTCTCAGTGGCTGATGTACTTCGGGACAATGCCCCTTAACCACCATGACATGGCCAAGCCCCAACATTATGTCTTCTTTATTGCCACTACAGTTTTATACCCTAGGTATTTGTTCCCTGGAGATAGCATTGTTTTCACATTTCTATTTGTCAAGAGCCCCATTCTCTGAAGTTACTATTAGTGGTAGAAGTCATAGTATTTTGAAAGCCAGTATTACCTTCCAACAGTACTTGCCTAAGCATTTAGAGTGCATAGTGGTCAGATTTGAGCCACAGCAGTAATTTCAAGAGAAGCTTTGTTTTGGTCAGCACTACAGTAGACCTTACTGCAAGTTCAAGTGTTTGTTCAGGGGTTTTTTGACATAGCAATGAGGCAAAATACCTGGGAAGAATCAGCTTTAAACAGAACAAGGATAACGTTTATTTCCAAGTACAACTGCTGAGGCTGTCTCAGCTGCCCTAGCCTCCCTGAAAGCACCGCTGGCCATTCCTACCATATCACACAATGACTTCATAATGTAGACAAATGTCCACTTGAGATTAGCCTGAGCTCACTAACCTCATTTCTACTTGTGACCCAAACCTGAATTGATCCTACTGTCTCAAGGGGTGAAAGGCTAACATACTGCACTAACCCAAAGAAATGGAGATACTTTTCCAACCGCCTCTTGCCTGTTCAAGTTTCTCGATTAACATGCAGCTTCTGTTCCCTGTGTTGGCCAAGGCATCACATAAATCAGTTTTGCTTTCCTGTTCTTCAGAGATTGAAAGTTTAGACTTTGCCATATTCTCCAGCATTATGTTGCTTTCCTCCACTCCCCTGTGTGCTGCGAGCTCCCAACTGGAAAACAAGATCTTTCTGTTCAGTCTGTCCAGAACTGTACAGCACTACCAATGCATAACACTTCATATCATCTTTCAATTCTACACAAGCAGCCAAAAACCAGCAAGTATTGCACAGTGTTTCTACACCACATACAGACCAGCACACATGTGCTCTTGGAGGAACAGAGTAGCATCCTGCACAAATGCTACTTCCATATTAACTTGCATCCATCTTCCTCCCTTTTGGAGGCTAGACTGAAAAGCCACAAGTGCCTTCCATTTAATTGTTTTTTTTCATTAAGCAAGCCAGTGTTCGATCCAGCTTTTAAATAACAAGGTCTTATAAAGAAAAAACTAACAGTGTTACAAAGAGGTCTGAGCCAAACCCATTTCCTCATTGAAATGGACAAACAGAAGAAAAAGGGAACATATTACCACAAGAAGTTGTGCACTATTCAATACAGTTTCTAGTTCTCTAAATCACTAGTGGAAAACATGACTTCTGAAAGTACCTACTATGTATACACGTTATCAACAGCTAATCTACAAAAGGCACTGACGCTGCTTCATAAGATCAAAACCAAACACTGGCTATTCAAGATAAGTCATGGACAATCACAAAGCTGTGTAACACTCAATCTCTATTTCTACCCAAGCAATAACACACCTTTTTTCATCATGTCACAGGAGAGAGAGGAAACAACTTGTAGGGAAGCTGGGTCTGATGATTTATATGAGAACCTGAGTTTAGATGAGTAAAGATGGACAGGATACAAAGAAATCTCAGTTTTTTTATTTCCTTCTTTCTGCCAGCCACCTTTGCGTATAAGAGGAGCCAAAGTAAACAGGTTGGAAGATTCTCCCATATCTGATAAAACCATAGAAGAGTCACAAACCACATGCATCTTGATTTTTTTATTGTTACAATAAGTGTCCTTTAAACAAGGCATTTTCAAAGTTATTTGCAGTATAATTCCCATCAGTAGAGCATCTAAACACATACACAGCTTGTGGGATAGTCTAAGAATGTGTCAAGCAACCCAGGAGGCCCCACCATATTTTGTGGTAAAACTAGTCACCTCTGTCAGCCTGCAAGCAAGGCAACAAAGATGACCTCTTTCCAAACTAGACAACAATTTCTATATGCAATCATATCCTCTTTCTACAGCAGACTAGGCTTTGGGGCATTTATCCTTCAGAGAGATAGAAAATACTCTGCAGCACATTGGTAGACAGATGTCCCAGGCCACCTTCACACATCTGCTACTCTCTATATACAGCTTAAGTCTTCTCTTATGCAAGAGGATATATATCCCTGCAATTTCATTTCCACTGCAATCTACTTCCTCCACCCAGAACTTTCACATCTCTGAAATTACTCTGTGCAAGAATCGTTGCATATAGACTTAACCATCCATGTATTAAAGCAAAGCCAACAAATCACGAATATTAGACAAGGAATGACAATATAAATTTACCAGTACCTCTGGAGATGTAAGTAGAGTAGTCCCAAGGGGTGAACTAAGAACAGCATCAAAGAGCTTGGCTAAGGTTATCGTCTTTAATGGACAAAATTGAATTGACCGCATACTGTCTGTAGTTAATGGCAAAAGTAAATTAATTTACAGCAAATGACACTACAGTATGGTCCAAAATTGGTGTGATCGGCCACTGACAAGTCAATGACAGGCTGACCACAGGACACCACTAATGCAAAGACAAGCATTTAGGGAGTTCTAAAGCTGCAGGACAGCGACACCACAGCTGATCCCTCTTTTCAGAGACAACAGCAATATCCAAAGCTGCTTACTCAGCAAGTTTTGTGTCTATTGCTGGAAAATTACCTATAGAACAAGATACTGCCTTCCAAAAAAATTAAAAAGATATTTAAAGCTCTCAGTCTGATTTTGATGGCACTTTACCAAGCTGTTTGGTAACATTTTTTTATTTGCTTTATTGGAGAGCTACACAAACAATAATCTACACAAGTTTGTTTCTTCACTTGAAAACAGTGTGTGTTCACATGCAATTCAGGTCAGCTGCAAACAGCAATACCACAGCTACATTCAAGTTGCTCAGTGAGATTGATCCAGAGTTTTGAACTCTATGGGACCCATTAACTCAATTGTTAACACTCACTAAAGGGTTGTACGTGAGACCTGTGGTCTAAGTGATGAAAGAAGCCAGGAGTTACTCTATTTGATGCTGACCATCTCTGAACAGTTCAATGGGTCACCACACCTTCTTAAACTTCTGTGTTAAAAATACAGTGAACCTAAATTCACCGACATATGCACTGAAGTTTCCTATGGTTTCCACAGCATTAAGACTTCAAAAATATGTCTCAAAGTCTATGAAATTCTTTCTAATGAAATGAGTACTGCTCTATGTAGTAGTCTTCTCTGCCACTACAGCCTCTCTGATGGAAAAGTATGAGAGCACATCACATAAGCAATGAGGCTGCGGAAGTGGTCTCTCCATGCTGCCCACCAGCAGAGATAGGCTTTCACACAGACATCTCTGCTAGTGCAGGCTGCCAGCTGCAACACAGAGGCAAAGGACAGGTGGGGGAATTGTTGGGGAGGGAGCTGATTAAAGTCATGAGGAACCAAATGGGGTTAGATTTAAGGTCCTGCATCACAAGGAAGGTCCTGCTGAATTACTGACAATGAAAGGCACTTTAACTGCGTGCTTAAAAGTTCTCAACTAAAAAAAGAAAAGAAAAGCCTAGGTAATTACCTGTCAGCCCCAGTCCCTTCCATCACATACATACTCTATAGACCTCCGGTAGCCACCCTTAGCAGCCTTTTCACAAAGTTTTTATTTCAGTTGTATCACATCAGCTTAGGGCCTAATCTTTGTTCCTCCTGACAGGAAAAAAAGCAGGTCCTGAAAAAGTGCAAACTTGGCACCATGCTTCTATTTGTAAAATCAGATGATTTACAGAGTATGAAGATTTGGCCCCAAAAGCTTCACTTTACACTCAAGATGCCCATCTCCCTTTTTTCAGTGCAGTTATGTACACACAAGATTTAAGCTCCACACTTAAAATAGACAAAAGCTTTCATAAGCTTTCATTTTTCTGGTGTCCTTGACATAAAAAGGACACAACTGCTGGAGCAAGTCCAGAGGAGGGCCATGAGGATGATCAGGGGACTGGAGCACCTCCCGTAGGAAGACAGGCTGATAAAGTTGGGGCTGTTCAACCTGGAGAAGAGAAGGCTGCGTGGAGACCTCATAGCAGCCTTCCAGCATCTGAAGGGGGACTATAGGGCTGCTGGGGAGGGACCCTTCATCAAAGACTGTAGCAATAGGACAAGGGTAACAGGTTCAAACTTAAACAGGGGAAGTTCAGCTTAGATACAAGGAAAAAGCTCTTTACTGTGACGGTGGTGAGGCACTAGAACAGATTGCTCAGAGAACTGGTGAATGCTCCATCCCTGACAGTATGCAAGACCAGGTTGGACAGAGCCCTGGGTGACACGTCTAGTGTGAGGTGTCCCTGCCCATAGCATGAGGTTGGAACTAGATGATCTTAAGGTCCTTTCCACTTCTAACCATTCTGTGATTCTGTAAACCCCCGAGTAAACTACTTGTATCTTCAGACCATACTACATAGAACACAGGCTGTGTTCACTACAGATGAAGTCATTGGAATAATATAAATAAATAAATAAGTCAGAGCACCTACAGTCTTTGCTGAGTCTTTACTTGCTAGATCACCTTGGAAAGCCACTTAAAGCATCCAGGGAAGCTGAAGTAACATCCTAGCTGTAATCTCTAATACCTTCTTCCAGCCACCACAACCTCTGAGGAATGCAGCTTGTGTCAAAGATTTAATGCTTTTTCACATTAGTGATGTCAGCACAAAATGGCCATCTTCTCTGAATAATTTATCTCCCCACTGCATAATTTTCTTATCTCTTTTTCCCTTTTGGCTTTTTACTGAAGATGGGAAGGCAAGTGGCTGTTAGTCCTAGAAAAAACCTATGGAGCATCCTTCCCATCAATCAATTAAAAAACACTTACCTTACACTCAACATGATTTATTTCTTGTTAATACAATTGTCTCACTATATCCTTCTATTATTATACCCTTAATTCCATTAGCCATTCACTTAATGCTCTCTTTAAAGCTGACCCCAGTCTGGGGAGAAGGGAAAGAAAAGTTCTTCTAATAGTGGCAATGCCAATAAAATTCTGAAGCTCTTCTCTTAAAATCCTGTAGGTCACAGGAAAGACAGGTCCAGAACATATCCTGCTTGCTCTACAGGAGAATATTTATTTTTAATTCATTTTCAACTAAATGGTTTGTTGGCTCTGAGCTATTTGTATTTTCATATTTCAGTATGTGCTGTACTCTTCCAACACGGCAACTTTGGCAGGGAAGGAAACCCTTTACCCATTCCTCCTTTAACAAATACAACTTTGGTTTGCAAAAAGGTGAGCACCTCATCACAGCTATTATGGCAGAGCACCTAGTCACGTACTTCTCAATGAGCCAACATTCCCATTAAAGCCATTGCAGTTGTTGGCTGGGAAGCATCAGCTTATTCCTCAGGTAAAGTTTGAGCCTGTCACCCTCCTGCCCACCAGCCAATGCTTACTAAGGCAACACAGTTACAGCCAGAAGTGTGCTTTAATACAATGCCTAACTACAGAGTCCTCACCAGGCAAGACTAAGGTTACCCAAGCGCGTTGCTTACATGACTGACACCATCCTCTTGCCAAATAAACTTCACAGCTTAAGAGGTATATAACCATCAGATCAGTTCTTGCGCATGAGAAAGTTTATCAGCGCCTCAACAACAAAAGACAAATCCTTTGGTAACAGGTTGTTAGTTTGCTTTCCTAACAAACCCTCCTTCCCCCCAGCCATTTTCTCCATTCAGGTAAACATTCAGCCACCCTGAGTGCCAAGAAAAGTAAGTAAACACCATGGCATCAGTCCTGAAGGCAGCTCTCACTTGATGCTACAGTACTGAGTTTTCTTCCTTACTGGAAATCATATATGCTGTTATACACACCTGATGTTATTA
Source organism: Psittacus erithacus (assembly GCA_009867235.2). Classification (NCBI taxonomy): domain Eukaryota; kingdom Metazoa; phylum Chordata; class Aves; order Psittaciformes; family Psittacidae; genus Psittacus; species Psittacus erithacus. The sequence goes on along the minus strand of WYDI02141738.1, from coordinate 24,224 downwards.
TTTTAGATACATTTAAACCCTATGCCACTTCATGATTGTAGCAAAGTTACAAAGCCACTTAGATTAAATAACATGGGTAATACCACTGTGTAACTAACAATATTCACATTGCACCTGAGTACATGCACAATCTGAACCCAGCTGTGTACATCACTGCCACATACATTTCCACAGAATAGCCATGTCTAGCTTCTAACATCTGGATCCCCATACCCAATATCACTGACCATCAGGCCCAAGGGTCACCATACTGATGACATCAGCCTCATCTTGCACTTCCTAAGCAGTAAGGTCCCAAAGCAGAAGGCAGGACCACTTATTCTCATCTTGCATCGTCACCTTAGCAGTGGTCTATATGCAGCACACCAGACCTCTCCTTAAGCAGCGCAGTGAAACAAAATACAGTTCATCTGGGCAGCTTCTAGTTCACAGTGACAAAGTCAGACCACAAAACTCACAGATACATCACACCATTCCACCTGCTGACCAGCAGTAGCATGATCAAAGGTTGAAAGACCTTTAGGAAAATCTAAAAAACCAGTGATTCTTGTAGATTGATTGTTTCAGGATCATTACTCTTTCTTAACTGCTTCCAGTCAATTAGTCTCTTCTCTGTGCCTGGACTCTTTCCTTCAGCTTTGTTTTTAATTAGACTACTACTATTAAGACGATGAAATATTTCCTACTTTTTTTAGTGCACACTCACAGACAGATGGATCTGTGCCAAGGGATTTGTGTTTGGATGCTACAGCGGTATCCATAGAGATCAGGATCTCAGATTTTGGCTCAGTCCTTTCAGGCCCAATGGTAGGTTTCAATTGCTGAACCTGAATTCTTCCATTGCACACAAAACCTTCCTTCAAACTGTTGCCACAAATCCCAAAGCAGCTTGCAGGCTGCAAGTATTACAGCTTTAATTTCTTTCCCTTTTTTGGTATGTAACAAGGAGCGTTAATTCACAAGCACAGCACACATTTCAAAAGCTCAGCTGAAGCCATGTCCTTAGTATGGGAGAAGATCATGCTCCCATCTCCAGAGGAATCACAATGTCAAGTCTTGCCGGCCACAGCATCATGGCAATACTGCGCAAAACTAAAGGAGTGGAAAGATATATCTATACCGAGCATGACAGTATTAATCTCCCACAAAATTTACACATACTACCTAAGGACAAGCCATCCTCAAAGAAGTGCAGTGTGCCTAAGCAAGAGCTGCCCTCAGAGGCCTATCTTCCAAAATCACTTTCTTTGTTCTGCCTGTACACTAGTGTAACTGGCTTAACTTGCCAGTAAGAATAAAGAGGTTTCAATTTTTGGTGTCATTATTTTCTGATGTGGTCTTTATTACTGTGATGATCATTGACAGCAATTCAAGAGCAGAATGCTGCTCTTGGTTTGGGGTAGCACTCTGCATATTTAGCAGCTTTCAAAAATAACAAAACAATAAGAAGCAAATGTCGTTCCTAGCACTTGCAAAAGCTTCAAGGCATTTAAAACAGGATTACTAAGCAGACCACACAAATACCTTACACCACAGAGCTTCCATTTGCATTGGCATTCATCAGCTGAGTCCTACATCTTGCACTGGATTTTTCTTTCTGTTGGGAGTCTCCTCCTCATTCTTCTCTGAAAATTCCTTATTTTAGCAGTCTATTTCATTAAAGCAACTGTGGAAAGTGTGCATGTGTGTCTCACGTCTGGTATCTGTGACAGTCCTGCAGGTGTGTTCTGCTACACCTTATTGGCATGTTAGGTGCAGGAAAGTGATCACAAAATAAATAGAATTCCAATGTGTTATTGATTTAGTTTCAAACTTAATAAATGACTCTAGTGTTGATAATTACCAAACCTCTGTCCAAATAAAACCATGACACTTCATAAATATCCAATAGACCTAGATCTACACGTGTCCAGTTTTCCTCAGTATTTATAAATATATACCTTTAACACTGAATCTTCTGTTAGAAAATGTCATCTTGGTCATACCCAGATGTTTGATTTTAAACATGAATCTTTCCTGCTTTGACTAATTCAAACAAACACCCCTCTTACTGTAGGCCCCACACATAAACAATGTTCTACCATGTGCATTCCTATTAGGAGTTATAGAAATAAAAGATGAAAAAAATATATATATATTAATCCCATGGTAATCCAACTGCTCTACTGGCCTCTGTCATAAACTGACCCTACACCAGCCAGATCAGCGTATCTACACAGTCAGGAAAGTGATGTGCTACATCACCAAAAGACAGGTTCTCAATTAACATATCATACAGGAATATTTGTGCCAGGTAAGCAACTCAAATTTCCCCCTTCTATTTAGACTCAGTATTTCTCAAGAGCACACAGACCAGTTCTCACTTATCCTGGATGTTCATAACACTCCTTGTGTACTTAAATGTTTGGCCACATCCCTTCTGCATGCCCAGAGGGCACAATGACCCATAGCCTAAAGCCCAAGCTTTAGCTTGGTTTGAGACCTAGCTTATACAAAAAGAAGAATTTCTGTCATCTGCTCCTTTCAGCTGGTCCAAGAAGAAAGACAAAGTCTGAAACCACACAGCTCGATACCACCACTGGGATATTTGTTACAGTAGGCAGACTCCTGAAGGTTGAAGACTGCTGATGCCTCCTTTCTCTCCAAGGAAAGCCTAGATCTCTCAGGCTAATAAACATGGGAACTGGACTGATCTTTGTACAGCCTGCCTATGGTGCTTATTGTTTAGACTAAACTGTGTTAACAGTAGGGGGAAAAACTTTAGATGTGTGGTGAAGAGGAAAGGGTATAAAAAGAAGGTCATTTCTTTCCACACAACATGAGACTTTCCTGTACTATCACAGTGGAATGAAAAGGCATTTCTTCTGCCCCGATCAGTCATAACATTTAAACCACAGAGCTAGCCATGAAATCCTATGCATCATTTAGATCTTTGATGCTGAACTGACTTCATAGTAAAAATGTCCTGGCAGAGCTAAAGCACCTGCTGTCAAAGGGAAACACTGATTAAAGGGGTGGGTTTTTTTAGAGAGTTCTGTTCGTTTTCACAAAACCATGTTACCATAATCCCCAGGTTCTAGCTCTGATGAGTAATTACTCCTGCAGCATGGTTAGGGAACTGCTACTCCAAATCCTCATTAAAACCCTTATGTATTTCTTCTGCATTTGCCTTTCAGCTATTATCAATTACAATGATCCGTGTATAAATACACACTTTCCTCCTCGATTATTATCCCCATTTCTCCCGCCTGATTCATTCAGTAAGGCCACAGTTCAATGCTTTTGAGGCCACAATGGCCTCTATGGGAATTAAGTCTGACATCAGAAATACTGAATTGTGGATTCAGTGAATGAATTAAATTGGGGGGTGGGAAATCACACTGAATATCATTGAGAGCACTCCTAATCACATAGCCAACGGCAACCTACTTACTATGGAATGAGATAAGGGCCTCACTAGATAGAGCTCAATAAAATTAATTTTACCATTCAGGACAAGGTTTTTTGCTGTCACTTTAAGAAGCAGAAACAGAGCATAGTTACAAACACAGCACTGCTTTCTGTTCATTGTGTGTTTATAGGGTAGGATCTCCTCACCAGTGGGAGGAGCTATTAGGTTTTGTTGAGTTCACCTGTAGCATTATAGAGTCAAAACCTATAAGCGCTGTCCAGGAAACAGTCTTTTGCTTTCTGAAGATAAATATGTTCAAAGATGATGCAACTGATATTGTAAATAAAAATATTGATGAGCACCAGGCTCATTTCCAGCTGTCTGAAATAAAAAAAATAAGTTGGTTAGTCCTCAATTTGTCATCTTAGTTATCAGCTTCTTACTGAGAGAAGGCTAGAAGAGAAACACCTACTTTGGAAAGCTATGCCAGGATTAATGGATTTCCAAAGGTAGAAATATTAGGAGTAAAGTTCATGTAGCTTTTTTCTACCTGGGGCAGTGGCAATGGAAAAAGCATACGGATGAAGCAAAGGAGAAAAGGAGAAAGAGCCAGGACATCTGGGAGCTGGAAGATAATACAGATGCGTAAGCCTCAAGAATGGGCAGAAATATGCAACAAGCATAGGGAAGTGAAACTCATTGTAAGTTTGAGATAACCCCCAAACTCTTAGAAGAAATTAATCTGTAAATCGAAGCAGCCTCTTACTCTGCTGGGTTTAGTCAATTCATACAACTTACTTAAAGCTTCCTTGGCCTTCCCACCTTCTCTTTGGAGCAAAGGTAAGGGATTGCATTGAGTTCCAGTAGCTCCTTATTTCCTCTGCTTCTTAGAAGGGAGGATAATACCTGTTTTCACAATAGATTATTAGAGGGGTCAGCACCTGCACAAGTAGCTATCTTTCCTTACATCTATGTTTGAAGAAGGGCCTTGGCAGTATTAAACACTAACTCAGCTACCCAAGAAGCTGGTTTAATACAGCTCCCATTTAAAGAGCAAAATAATATGGGTTTAAGATGCTCCAGTCAATATGCAAACACTTAAGGTCCCTTCCCTAATCAAAGACTCTACATGAGCATAAGTTAATCAAAAAACCTCAAGCAGTGAATTTGAAGAGGAGGTGAGCTGTGCTGTAAAACCCATGGTTCACAAGCCATTCCACAGGAGATAATCTGCTTGATTCCCAGGGAGTCGCTCAAAGATGAATGCTAATAATTTAGTCTCAGATTGCTCTCAGTATCGCTCAACTGCAATATTCAAACCCAAATGTCTATGAAAAAAGAAGCATGAGAGGTTAAAATAGTAGAAAAATAGTTTATGTCCTTCCTCTTATTTTTCAAGCCCTAGAGAAAACAAAAAAAAAAACACTCAAACAAAAAACCCCCACAAAACCCAAAAATCAGACCAAAACCAAGCAGAACAACCAAAACCCAGCAATTACTTAACTTTGAAGCTTTTCTTTAAAAATCGCATCCTTGTTTTCTGAAAAGTGAAATCTGAGTTTGCCGTTGCTCTTCAAATCCACTTTTTTACTCCAGCATTAAAGAAACACCTAGCATTAGAAAACTTGCAATGGGGCACCAATACTTAGCAACATCTGGACTTAAAAAAAGAAAATAATCACTTCAAAACCAGATTTGAAATTGTAGCTGAACTGTGAAGAGATCCCACCTAATACTCTACTAAACTCATCCAAAATAGCCAGAAGTATAAGCAACAAAATCATAGATACGATTTCTCTGCATAACTATTTATGATCTTTCTAAGCAGGAGGAAAAAGTCAAAGGAGTAAAAAACCCAAACAAACAAAACCAACATCACCCTACCCAAAACACACAAACAAAATAACACCCAGGCATTATCCCATCAGGGAGGTTATCTGTTTAATGGAGTGGGTGGCTTTCACTTTCTTGTAATACCAAAACTGACTGCTCTTTCAGTAACTTGAATAGCCTTCATGGCCAAGGCAGCTGATGCACAGGCCTACTTGCCCATTTGCATCATAGGTATATGCATCCCTGTTCTTAGAAAGAAATGCCACTTATGGGCAGGGGGGCTGGAACTAGATGATCTTAAGGTCCTTTCCAACCCTAACTAGTCTATGATTCTATGATATTCAAATGCACAAAATATAAAAGGTGCACCTACAAATCAATGAGCAGACCATTGCTATTGTATTTTATTTACAAGGTAAATAACCATAGCCTGATCAAATAGGTAAGATCATAGGAAAACACTGAAAATGTTTACTTTATGAAATAGGCAAGCAACCTGTGCAGGATGATTTAAGATAAACGCCTTCAGAATGAGTAGCATATATTAGCACACAGCTTTCACCAAGTATTTCAGTCTGAGGAAATCTTGGTCGTTACCCTCATTGACTGAGCAGCAGGTAACAAATAAAGACTGGCACATCAAAGGACAAAGCCTTGAGCACAAAGAAACTGGGTAGATTCTGGGTGGGTGAGAGCACACAGAGCCTGCGGCCAGGACCCTTCCAGGCTGCATATCCCTATGTACATTCAGGTGCTCCTGTTTTCAGTTAATTTTGCCAAAGACATAACCTTTAGTTAATAAAATATGAGGAAGGCCCTAACACTCACAGCAAAGTTAGACAAAGCAACAGACCCTTAGGACAGTCACAAACTGCTGGAAATTAAACCTAATGGAGACAATCAAGGACATAATTTTCCAGCTAGCCTTCCCAAGAAGTGGAGCTTCCTTGAGAGATGACACCCCATACTGGCAAGGGAGGTCACCTCCACAGCTCTCACTGGGCCTGAAGACTATGTGCTGCTGCGATGAACTATATGGGCTTTCCTGGGTCAAACTGAATTGAGGCAATAAGAGGTTTTTCAATTACCACACAGAGCATGATAATGCCATTTAGAAACTGTTTAAAAGTATTACATGAGCAAAAACATTAGTTTGCTTCACTGGTAAATAAATGTGATCTGTATCTCCGCCTGAAGCTCTGTTATCAGTTTCAGTAAAGAAGAGGTATTGCACTAATAAGTCTAAGGAACCTCCAGCAACTTCACAACAGGATAAGTGTCCCAGCATTGGTCTGCATGACTAAGAAAGTGCAATCTAATTATATATTGACTATCAGAGACACTTGAACTAAAGCTGTAGCTGCATGATCTTTGTATAAGAATTCCTCAAACAGATGTTTTGAAGTCTATTTACACTTGTCTTCTTCTCAAGCCTAAATAAACCATAAAAATTCAGTAAAGCCAAACATGGCCTATGAGAATCTAAATATCTTTAACTCTTATTAATGCAACAAACACAACATAAAATTACATTAGCAACATATTTCGCAATACCTGTTAAAGCAACAGGAGCAAATCTGCACACACCCCAGGGTCAGGCAATTCAGGAGCCAGAGAAGACCATAGCACTCAAAAGAAGAGAGAAGAGCAGGCTGGCAATAGCAACTGAGACCAGCCACAGCCCAGAAATCCTAAAAAACACCTTCACTAAGAAGACACTCACCTAAAAAACACAAGATGCATGAGAAAAGAGCTATACCTCTTGTCTTGAGCTTTTATAGGAGTCCCATGCCCATGGGCTTGTGAGAAAGGGCAGGTGAGCTGGCTTAGGGCAATTAAAGCTCCAGGTGTCCTCAGGGCCTGAAAGAGCTCTGCTTAGACACTAATGATTAAATTATTCTCAGCTGGCCTTTGAGTGAATTCCCTGCTGTCAGTGACTGGCTGGGAGGGAACATTAAAGTCAGTAACTTAAAAGGTGTTTCTTCATTGATTCAAAAGGTACCTGGACATCTATGAGGTGCATAGGCATCTCAATTTTGTGGAGATGAATCCTTTCCAATTACAAGCATGCTATGGAGAGTCCAAGCTCAGGAACAAACAAGGAAAACAGTTGGAACTTGTGTCTGGGAACCCATTTATTTCTTACATGGGTTTTGCATGTTTTTAAAAGCAATTTCCTTTTTCAGGAAGCTGCTGTTTCCATAGGTCTCATACAGTGCCATAAGAAAAACAGTGTAAGGCTGTTTCTGACTATAAATAACATGTTTACAGTTGTTGCCAAAGAGCTTCTACTTTTGTGGGCCCAAAAAATGGCTGGGCCAAGAGCCATTTCTTGGCACATGGGCTTTTAGCAAGAAATTATTCCAAAGCATATATTCTAGTCATTTTGTTGTGAGTTCAGATTCATAGTGTGGCTCATCCATGCTGGGGAGGCTCCCTGTTTGGGCTGAACAAAACTGGGATTGTTTCAGAGCTAGAAATTGCCGTAAATTGTGATCACCTAAATGGGAGTATCATTTCATAAAATGCTTTTTATGTGAACCCTTTTTCACTATCTAGTTAGGTAAGTTGTTATGGCCACTGTATATTTTCAGCAGTCGTACCTCTAACTTAAAAATAATGGTGCTGTATTGACCACAAGATAACCCTTCTTCATTATGAGTAACATCAGAGAATATATCTTTCACACGTTTTTGCTTTATTCAACAGTTTTTGGTGTGCCTGACCTTATTCTATTAATGCTAAGCAGAATTAATTAAAGCCACAGCTTTTTTTTTCTTCTTACTGCAACACATTTTGCTTAAAAAAATAATGTATCACCCCCTGATTAATTTTTCATGACTTAAATTATTACCTTTTTCCCATGGTTGTCATTGTTCCATATTCTTTTTTATGAGCAGTTATTTTTTTCAAGTATAAATTTAAACCTGCTTTGCTAACGTGAACAGCTGTTAGGCTTATATAGCTAAGGCAGGGCTCCCAGAAGCCTTGAGCTCAAAGTTTGGCACTAAGACCAAAAGGCTATGGCTTTACAGTAAGATCATTCTGCACACTAAATCGTGTGTTGCAGAATGGAAGAAGATATTTGGAGCCTGATGGACCAAAAAGCCAGGATTTTGGTGTTCACTCTCCTGTTCCATAGACTTGTTAGGCTCGTGTATCAAGGAGGACTTCTTTAAAACAAGCAGAACAAAGATATTCCTATACAGTAACTGGCACTGAGAGTGGCCATCCAAGTTTGAAAGCCCTCATCCAGTTGAAGCCACAGTCTCCAGTTCCTTTTTGTCCATACTTTTCCTATTATCAGCAAAACCATATTTTTTACCTCTCCATTGTATTTAAACTTGTTCCACCACCATCACTGAAAGCAGTCAGCTATGTTTACCCCACGCATATATATACTTGTGACATACCTATCTCATAGCCACATCAGTCACAAGCTGGCAGCTCACGTCCTCATGTGTACCAACTAGCTTTTTTCATATACCTGAACAATATCTGGTTTATAATGTTACTGCAACTGTGCTGCTCTAATGGAATAAGCGATACAAGGCATGTAGGAAGAGTCACAGCTGTTAATAGACCCACTGTTACAAGCAGGGAGTAGGGAGATGAGATTTCAAGGTATTCTTCAGGTCCTCTGACCCCGAAGATTTTTCAGTCTTCAAAGCAGCTCAGATCACATGTGTTTGGTCTCATTTATATATGTACTCATGTGTCTCAAGTTTCAATAACCTGTGTTTCTACATGTACTATTCCTATTGGAGGGCATTGCTTAGACTTGTGAAAACAAGGTACAGATTATGGCACAGATTACCAGACATATGGAAACCATGCATGGCTGTTGTGTGAATGGTTTCCTGCTTGTTTCATCACTTACCTAGAAAGGCTTTAGCTGTGCCTGAATCACATGTGTTTGCAGAGTTTAGACAGCTGCAGTGAGGCAGGGAAAGACTTCCAGTGACTCCCCTCATGAGTCCATATGAAAATACTGGGAAAA
>WYDI02141738.1:0-12500 GCA_009867235.2 Psittacus erithacus | reverse complement strand
ATCCTTACCCTTCTGTTCCTCTTCCCTCTTCTTTGGATTCTGGAACAGGCTAGACTCTGTTAGTTTGTTCTTTTCATCTAGTTGAGCTTCCTCACTGAGCTTCAGCAATGGTAACAGCAAAAGATGCTGTTACGGACTCCGCTCTGAACTCAATTCCAAAAATACAGCTGGTTCCCAAGCAGTGAAAACCAGAAACTCTCCAACCTTCCAGGATGTCCTGTGCAGTCCTTTCAGAAATCCCTCCTAACCAATATCTATTGTTTCCTCAACAGGACAAGCGTATTCATCTCTAGGGGTCCATACCTCTGCTGTCACTGAATAGCTATTCAATAATCATGTAACCTCTTCTGAAATAATACCTTGAACTGAGGACATTTGACTTAATATTAGATGTCTACTTGCAGTGCCAGAAAAGAGGAACAGGCAGTCTAAATTCAGAGAAAATAGACTGCAGCATATAAAACTTGCAAGTGCAGGGAGCTAAACTTCTGTTTTTACTTCTAGGACATAATTCAAGAGATTTATATCAGTTTAAGTGAGAAAAACTGATAAACAAGGAAAGAGCCCTTGTTCTTCATAAAGGGATGACCCTTCCCTTCCTCATACAGTAAAGGCCATAAAAAATCTGGCCGCCTGTTCCTGGGATAGGTTGATCTTAATGTCAAAATGAGTATGAGCACCACTCTGTCCTTTGGTCACTGTTGATGGTGAGCAGTATTTGGGTTCTTCCATAGGAAAGATGATGTAAACCCAACAGCCGTGTGTCATGCCCATTTTTTGCACATCTTTCTGTGCCTTTAATTTTCTCAGTTAAAGTCATTTAAATTTCAGATGTCCCCTTTGTTGCCATCCAAGCTATTTGGTTCAATTGCTCTGGTTTTATTTCTCTTCTGGAAGGGGCCAACATAATAAAAATACAGACACTAATAACACATTGCTTCTGCTACTTATTTTTATCTCGTGGTCTGTTTTGGAATGAAGATCTTTTAACTCCTCCAAAACTAAGAAAGCAAGAGCACTAAGTCTTTGTTAACAAGGCTGAGCAGCAGAAGATATCCTGTGAACTTGACAGAAGTTTTTCATTGTGAAAATTTGTGTTGGCTGTGCAGACAGAAGTTCAAGTTCAGCGTATTTATTTTAAGAAGGACTACAGAAAATGAAAGGAAGTGGGAACGACATGAATGAAGAGAGCAGAATTTGACCCTACACGCTTAGAAAAATAATTCTTCAAACTGATCTGGAAGTAGCAAAGATGTCTGCTAATGAGAATTTAGGTTTCATCTTTAGAAGTTTTACCAAAAGTTGCTTAAGAAAGTAATCTGATCCTGATTTTCCATTGTCCTGCATAGCTGTAAAAGCCAACATAAGAAACAAACCAGGTATGAAATACTACCCATTCAGCATACAATTGGTTTGAGCAGTAATAAGCTCCATATTCTCTATTCTAAGTGAATTAAACTGCATGTCTGATTTAGTGAATAAGAACTTTACCTGGGACTAAGAATGGCAGGATCCTGATACTGAGATACAAAACCTTTTATAGAGTTAAAGGAAAAGCTTTTCCCTTATTATATGTAAATTATATGTTATTATATATGTAAATTGTATCTGAAGTCAGTGTACAAATCCTAGAACAAAAACGGATACACTGGGATGTAGCTTTACATTCTGCACTGAAATTTAAAAAACATTGCTATTTAATTTTTTTTTGAAGTGTGATTACCACACTGGTGATTATGAGACAGGTTCTTTCTTGTATTAAAGCTTGCGCTAAACACAGAGGTGGGGCGTGAGGGTGTCTCTAGAAATATTGGTTTTTGTTATGACTGTTAACTTGTTTCCTGAAGAAACAAAACTTGCAGTCATGCTGTCTGTCTTAATATCCTTCCCCAATAATTTTTCAACCCAAGAACACATTCAGACTAACTCCAGTGGGCAAACAGAACTCTCCATGACATAGAGTTCCCAAAGCCTTAGAAAATGGGTGAGCAAAGAGGACAGAAAGAGTGAGCACCTCTGTCAGTGCCCCATAGAGATCAAAGCTGCAACATGAACTCACCATTAGGGAGGCAAATGCTCTTGGAATCCTTTCAGAAACTCCTCCACACAGAAGCATATTTTCAGAGACTCACAGAGAAACAGACTTTATCAGTTCCCTGTTAAAGGAACTGCTTGTTCCACCTAATGACTTCTACACCTAAAGAACTGTAGTTACAGAAAACAGGCAAGGAGGTGGAGGGATCAAACTGCTTTTATGTGGAAGTGATGTAATACTAGAGTGGTTTATGCCACTGCACTGGTGGAAATGGTGAGCCCATTTGCATTTATAAGGCACTTTTGCATTGTGGTTGATGTCAGGGAGCTTAAAAAATGAAAAACAGAATAATCAAACAAAAAAATTCACCATATGCATTCTAGTTTTCCTGCCTCTATTTGAGCAGAATCTACCCAATCACATTAATGCCATGGTCCACCCACTTGATCTAAGTATTAGGTGACAGCAACCTTAATGGCAAGCAGAGGGCCATCAGGGTCAGGATCACTTTTTTGTGCATTGCATTGCACAAAGTCTACGATGTAGAAAAAAACATGCAGTTTTTCCCCTTTTAGGCTCAGTTTTGAAACCAGCTCCACCCAAGCTGATTCTGAGCCTCCAGCAGAGCTTTGCTGAAATCAGCAGAGGTCTGCATAGGAGATGGCAGTTCAGCTTGGACTGCAAGACTGGGCTGAAACTCATGTAAAGGAAGAGAGGAAAAATAGTGACTCTTAAAACATGCGATCAAGTCTAACCATTTACTGGATGATAAATTATTTGCTAAAACTCCAAGAAGAACTGGAGCCTTATCATCATTTTACTGCTAATTCAATCATTCTGGAGTTCTTGATGTTAAGTTAATTAATTGTTGTTGGCATAATTATAAAATACCTTCGCTTTTATAATGGGTATAAAGTTCTGAAATATAAATTGAAGATACCTCACATTTTTAATAGTTGTCCCTTAACCTTTAAGGCATTTAGTTTTGTGTGGTCAATGAAGTCAATGTGAGCTTTTCTTATTACATAGAGGATGTTATTCGAGAATTCAGGCAACTGAACAGGTAGTTTTTTGTGTTCTTGCTTTTCCCTATTTGTCTCTCTGCAATGCTTCCATACAACACACACATCTTGCGCAGATCATTCCATTCTGACACTTAGCAGATATACTAAGTATGTTCTCCATTTACTCCATTTTGCCCTTTTTCAGTTTATGCAGAGTAACCTTTTGTAGAACCTGCAGGACAACTGTCATTAGTGGTCCAGGAAAAGCAGTGCTCTCATTCCAGACACATGCTACAGTATTGTCTTAACAGGCTACGGCAAACCCAGAGATGATATAAACTCTTATTCCAATAACACCTACAGGCTAGAGGAATCATGCTAGAACAAACCAGCATAATGATGCTGTTGATCTTGCCCCTGTGGCCATTACAACCCACCTCAGCATAGTGTACAACGCTGCTATTCTAATTCAGTGAGCCCTGTCTCTTGCTGGGAAGGCAGAGGCAGCCAGCTGCATCACCCACTTGCCTCTTTCCCAAACTGTTACAATACTGTCCTCACAAAAAAGTAGTCAGATTGGCTTTCAGGCAGTTATCAGGTCTGATAACAGCTCAGTAGTGGTTAGCCTGAATGTATTACTCTCAGTGCTTTCCATAAGATGCCACTATATTCTTGCTGTGGTTGCATCCATACCTGGAGGATATTCTCAAAACCCAATCATTATGGATGGGCCTCCCAAAAAACCCTCTATATCTATACACCTTGCAATGACCACACTGGGATTCAGAGGTATTCCTCTCCTTCCACAAACAAATATTTCCCCATGAGCAGATCATTCTCCCTAACCCCCCCAGAACACTGTCAGCTTAAAGCTTTACTGGGAGGCACCACACAGCTTTTTAGGGATCCTGCCTTGTTTCTGGAAATTTTGCACTCTAATATCACATATTGCTGAAGGAATTGCTCTTCAAGGAGGATGGGAAGCTGAAATATTTCTAAAAACCATGAAAACATAATGGTTACTAAGAAACCTGGAGACAGAAGTAGAAATGAGTTAATGGGACCACAAGCTCAAAGAAATATTGACTTTTTCATGGTAAGTGAGAAATTACAACAGCCAGCAGGCTGGGAGCTGGTTTCTCTGCTCCTCCTGGACCTATCAGTCAGAGGAATGTCAGGTAAAACTAATTCTTAATGTGTTTCTCAGCACTATTCACCCTTCAGATCACACCTTTAGCATCTTTTCCCAAGCCATATACTGTTCTAGGGATAAACTCTCTGGTGTGACCCCTGAAAGCTACATTCAGAGCTCAGCTCCTCCACCAAGGTTTCTTGTAATCCATGAGATTGCTGCTTAATTGAAAAGTAATGAAGATATCCATGCTTAGCATTTCCCCCAAGACTGTTGACTGCTACAGCCAAGCTTTATCCTAGGCATGTAAAGAATGCTTAAAAGTGCTCATGTCCCTTGGGCGTTGCCAGGCAGTTTTGTTTAGTGGCTGTCCGGGAAATAACTCTCTCAGCCAGAGGTGGCTGCAGAATCTAAAGATCTGTCTGATACTTGACTATAAAAGAATTATTTATCCATTCTCCCTTCAGACCATCAGGGTAGGATTCGAGTCTCAGCTCAATACATGAGCTGGAAAAAAAAACACATTTTATACAGTCATATAAAAGAGAGCAATGAACACAGCTCTTTACTAGTTTTTGACAGGGCTTAGTACGTCAGCAACCAAATCAATATGAGGATTATAACACTTTGGAGTGAAAGATGCCAAACCCTGTCTGGATAGATTTGAAGGGCAGTGTGCTACAACACAGGCAAAAAATTAGCTCCCTATGAGAAGCTGCAAGATTAAAAATATATCAATTTCATAATAGGTCCTAGTGGCATCACCTTCACAGCTCAGCTTCCAAGACATCTCTGCACTTCCCACTCAGAACTTAACATTGTCACACAAAAGAGCCCACCCAGATTTCTCACCCATTCCTGTTGCTCAGCTTTCCCTTCAAGCTTCAAGCATGGTGAAGGATATCCTTAAATAAGCTTAGACTGTAAGCTTGAGGCTGTCCCTTATCACTGTGTTCTAACTAAGTGTCAAGAAAATACAGCATATTTTATGAGTCTGATCCCCCTTTCACCCATGATTAGCTTGTCTTATGGCAGGCATATTATGCGTGTCACCTTCCAGGTATCTCACACCAACGCAAAGTGCTATGCTGTTGTTTCTTCCAACACTTGAAATAGATTTAGAACAGAGATCATCTTTTGACTGAAAAAAAGCAAAAGAGGGGTGGACTTTTCTGTTTCCATTTTCCCCTGAGCATGATAAGCCTTACGCCCAATTTTGAAGTGTATTAACCACCTCATCCACCTAAGAGAAACATCAGCAGTGGCACCATTTCGATAACACCATTCCCCACACACAATAAACTTCACAACAAATTCATTCTAAGTAGATTGCCTTTTTAGGACTGATGCTGTTTTCCTTCACTGCCAGGACAGGAAATAGCCCATTCTAGATCACAAGTAAAATAAAAATGTATTGATTTCCATCAAATCTTTTCTTTCCCTCTAGCTACAGAACATCTAAAGATGAGAATTAGTAATAGGAGATCTGAGGTATTTTCCTTTCATCCATGAATACTCTGTCGCCATCCATAAACTAAAACAAAGTCACAAGATTCCATTAACCAAAGATATCAGTGCATTGATGAGGCTCTGGTAAGCTCTGTTCTTCATTTAAAACTGGCAAGACTGTTTTTTCTGACTATGGAAATAGATACAATATATCCTCTGCATGTTTAAACATCATTAAAAAGTGGAATAAAAAAGTATCAAACCAATGTTATCATTGCAAAAAAGAGCATCACATGGGTGAATCAATAAGCTTCACAAGACATATGGGGAAATGACAGAGAGAAAGCCATCAACTGCAAGAGAGTCAGGGTTGCTCAGCCTGAGAAGGCTACACTGGATGTGGGATCTAAGAGTCATAAAATGCTTTCAGATTTTGCTGCAAATAGGAACAACTTGTTCTCCACATTCACAGTGGACAAGCCAAGAAAGAATGGCCATAAACTGGAGGGAGAGAAAAAGAGGTTAGACATGAAAAAGCTTTCTAATAGGAAGGACAATGAGGTCCTCCAACAGATCACCCGAACAGGCTGGGAAGCCTCCAGAAAGAGACATCTTTAAACTCTAACTCAACAGATACCCGCTGCGAATCACAAAATATCTTGAATTGGAATGGATCTGTAAGGAACATAGAGTCCAATTCCCTGCTCCTTACAGGACTGCTTAAAACTAAAGCATATGACTAAGACCATTGTCCAGGCACCTGTCACAGTGACTGATGACAGAAGTATCGCTGAGCCTGCCTGGGGCAAAGGAATGTGCAAGGCTGCTTTCAGTGGTCCCTTCTGCCCTGTTTTTCTGTGGTTTCTATGTTCAGTTCAGGAACGTCACTGGGGTAGAAAACACGGCAGAGAAAGGGGGAAATTCTTTGCCTTTTTTTAGTGAAAACACACCTGTGTCCCAGTACTTTGACTGTTTTATATAGAGGAATGACGCCATGAATGAAGTCTAGCAAGGCCTAACAATGTTAATACTTTATCTTAAAGTTGAGAGAACAAGCCATTCAAATTCAGGTGCCAAATGCTCCAGTAGTTTGCTTCAAATATTCTGCTAGAAACTGAGTAGCTAATTGGCAAAGAATTTCTGCTTGCAACCTGTGCAGGAAAAAAGAAGTGGGAAATGGATACACATCAGGATGATTGGATACACCATGGGACACAGACAGCTGGGTGAAACCTCAGGTGTCTTCAGAGGAAGAGGAGTGCAGAGGTTTGCTTCACCAGAGAAGGTAACCTTGGCTATTTAACCTGTTCTGTGCACCTTATTGCATGTTGTAATACATCTTCCTCGTGGACAGCTTCACTGTTTTTTCATGTGGAAATCTGGTTTGTATTCCAAGTCCTAAGGATGCAGCAGAGCTGTTAGCTCTCAGAAATGCCAGAAGGGCAAACGTAAGATTAATTTTGATTGACGTGCAGCCATTTACAGTTTTCTCATGCAATCGCCGCACAACCACTTGCTCGAGTCTACACACATTTTCTGGGTTGTAAACAGCTCAGTGTATGGACTGTCTTTAACAATCTCTAGCCTTGTATTTGTACAGCACCTAGCACAACACTGCTGAGACCATAACTAGCTTCTCCATGATAATCTGTAATAGAAATGTGAAATACCAAGCTAAGCAAAGAAGGCATTTAAAGGAAACCTAAGTGACTGCCAGAAGCTGTAATCTGATGCTACATGTATTTAATGCTCTGTACATCTGGTTATATTAAATAGTCAATGTTTCCTGAGGCAAATCACTGGCAAAATAAGTTCGAGGACCCATACGAAGCCCTTTTTAGAGCCCTTTATGAGGCTTCCAGTTCAACACTCAGAAGAGAAGCAGATTTTTAAAATGCTAAGTAGGCAAAGCTGTCCATTTGACTATTTGGTTCAAGAAGGTTCAGAGGTTGCTCTTGTAACGCACTAGGCTGAGGCTATCATGGAAATCATGATAAATGTGTTTTCCAATGTACTGACCTGGATGTTAGCATATTTTTTTGCTGAACATTATGGGATACTTTGCCTACTACATAATTGATTTTCCAGTAAAGCCTGGACTCCAACAGAAATCTGCAAACCATTTTCTTTATTATTATCATCCAGCACAGGGAGGGGGGAGGAGGGCAGGGAGCAGATTATTAAAATCCAGCAGCGTTGCAGAGTACTAGTTTAGTACCTCTGAGACTAACCTGTCGAATTCTTTGTGTGTGTGCACACACTTATATATTCACATAAGCTAGGACACTTGCAAAGCCCTAAAAGGTCTTTGAAAGCATAATAATACTTAAGCAACAGATGTGCCCCCAGGACTTATTCAAATATTCAGAGACATTGGAATGAGACCTGGTAAAAACTGAAAGCTGATAACTTTTATCTGTTCTATGTATGTTAGTTTTTCCTCTTCATCCTCTCACTTTCAGCACAAATATTTTTTTCAATTTTCAGAATCCTTCTGCACAAAGCTATTTTTTTATTCCTCCCACGTTCTTCTGTTAGCTGAACCCAAACTATCAAAGCCTCTAACAGTAACAAAATTAAAAAAAAAAAAAATTAAAAGAAAAAAAAAATCAGGAATCCTTGGTGTATTTATTTATTTTTGAAACATATGAAAGATGTAACTTGGAAAAAGATCTCAGGGCACACAATAGAGGAAGCTAGGGTATGCAATCCAATGCATATAACAAACGCCACATACAGCATGCAGTGTATCACCTGCCTTTAATTAGATCATCTACCTTACATAAAGTTTCCTCTATAATATACACCATAACTTAGGTCACACTGATGAAAAATCTCTATCTCTTCTCCTACTTGATATTTTCAGGCTGCAGAATTTGCTACTTCAAAGAGTGCTTCCACCGAAGGCACTAATATGTGTATTCACCCTGGTGCTCTTTGAGCGGCAGCTGCCTTCTCCAGACATTCAGATAACTTAAGACTGCCTGCCAAACCAAAGGAAAAGTGCTACGTGTGATATCATCCTGCAAGTTGATGGATCCCTTTGAAAGTGTCATCGAGAGCCAGCTGGCTGCCTTCTGGCCTCATATATACTTCCTTCTACTCACATGAGCTCGCGTTATCATTTCTTGGACAGTCCCTAAATATGCAAGACTGCCCCTTTCTAGTAAAGGGATACAGTGCTGGACGTATAAGTAGCCCTCAGTGCTTGGTTAAGGCTTGCTTGCCACTGTTAGTAGAACACCATCAGTATGATGGGAGCTGTGTGGCATACAGATGAAATGCAGCTGTTTTCCACTGTTACTCCCTCAAGAGTAGGTCCAAGTCCTATAGCACTTAAAATGCAGCCTGCAAGGAAGTAAACCACAACCACTGAGACTGCCATAGGGGTACACACATCAATAGATCAAGGCACCTTCCCATTTCATTAGACTGCTCAACCCGCAGGCTGACCCACTCATGCTAACTGATGCTATTTTCCAGGATAGTCTGAATTAAAGCTATCCCCAGTGTAAAAGTCCTCAACCATTTTAGCTCCTTTCCCCTCTATAGTAATTTACTTTGCAATCATGTTTTCCTCCGAAAGACCACAATGTACATGTTTAAAAACAAGTGCAGGAGCAGCAGCAGTACACGGAGAAGGCAGGAAGACTGGACCAAGTGCATTAGTGCATCTGTGGGCCTGCCAGAGTCCCGTTTCTAAAAAGGTTCATCATATTCCAGCAGCAATGGCTTTGACTGTTTTAATTCAGCAGTACGTGTCCAGGGGCCAAGGCCGACTTGTCATTGATACACTTGACTGGCAGGCATGGATCTTCTCTGTCAAAATACCCAAGTGTTTAAATAATGACTAGTGCCACTTGAGTGGAAAAAACTAGGCGAGCTGTCAATACAATGGGTGTCAGAAGCGCATTGTTACTCATCCTAATCACAGTAATTGTACACAGGGACAGGCAGGGAAGAAAAGGAAATGAATGCCTATCTCTTGGCAACAACGCGACTTCATTTAACCTTAACAGACCAGGCATTGATATCATTTCTTCCTGGCACTCTCTGCGATCCTGATGTCAAAACAGCTTCTCATTTGCAATGTATGACAATTTCCTCACATCTGAAAAGACACTGCTGCAAGTCAATAGACTATAAATTGCACTTGGAAATGGGATAATCTTAACTAAAGCCTGCCTGCTTTCCCCAGGAGGCCCAAACCCACTCCCCCCTCCTTTTAATAATTTGTATGTTTAGGTGTTCGGTCAATTTACTCTACACTTGTAATGTCTTATAGCCAAGACCATCAATCAGATTTGGTGTGACAAAAATATCCTGCTACAATATTACAGGTTATTAAAGGGATGATGGGAGAAGGCTGCATGCATTTACTGGGCCCCTTTTTTCTCATCTAGGAGAAACCTGTCACAGATCTAAGCTGGTGATTCATCTTCTCTTCACTATCAACAGGTAGCAGCCAAGAGAGGACTTTGATGAGCTGCTTTCACTATTCTTTACTCCCCACCCTCTATCTTCCTTTCGCTGCTCAAACCACACTGCATTTTTCCTCACTCCTGGGAGAATGCATGTTCCAATTGCTGCTGTGAAGGCCAAAAGAATGATTAGCTCCCAGCTTCCAAAAAGGCCAGTGAAGAGTCCCAGAAACTCCAGTGTCCATAGAAGCGCTTTCAGGAAGGGGTTTCATCAGAGCCCTGTATTTTTTCAGGGAGCCAGATTCACCCTGCAAACATTTTGTGTAAAGCTTAAAACAAATGTTGATGAAATGCTACCATTCAGATACTCCTTTTAAATATTTTAAAAGAAAAAAAACAAATGCAGATTACATATAATATTCTTACACATAATGAAATATATGAATTATTTTACTTATTAGGACACACACCATTTTCTCTGAGCTTTACAGCCTAGGGCAAAGCGGGGAGGAGTGGAAGGGCAACAGCTCACTCGCTGGTTTCCCAGGTTACTAACTGTCTGCATGCAGAGTGCCTATTTATGACACTGCACATCACCACCAGAGCCACATGTCAACCCTAAAATTGAAAGAGAAAGGCTGAAACAAAGTAATAAGCACAAAGAACAACGTGAGGCCTACACACTACCCTGGGATTTCCACAAGTGACAGCCTGGGTCAGCGACGGCCTGAAAGGACACAGCAGCCAGTGCACAGATGCTTAAGAGGGATATATGGTATCCCTCTTCCCATGTTTATTTTAGTGGGAGTGTCACCCTGACTGCTTGTGGTATTCCAGCAGTCTCATTCAAATATTGTAACATTTCCTGTCTTCCATTGGAATAAAGATGATACCATACGCCTGACCCATAACACTAGCACAGGATATCTATGCTGGCACATCTGACACACAGAGCATCTCTGGGAAAAATAAATTTTTATTTACTGCACCACATGTGTGCAGTGGTCATGAATGGGGAAAGTGTTACTCTTACAATAAAATACATGTCTGAACTGGTGAAGGTCTGACCTGTGTACTGAAGTATTATTACGTACATGGGAATACCTAAGTTACAGATTCACTCAGGCCACATCACCTTTCCTCATGCCTTGCCATATTCTGTTCCTCTTTAATACTCTTTGGCTCTCATCAACTGATCACACAGCTACCAAGAAAGGACAGTGTGTGACTGAACTGCAGAAATCCAAATGAAACACACTGGTACTAGTCCTCTAGCCTTGTTCAGAACCAAGTCTTTAGCAGGACACTGTTTAAAAGAACTCTGTCATCATGAGATACAAACCGATTTCATGCCTATGGAACACAGTAGGCAACCAGAGACTACAGCTCTTTTGGGCCTTTCTGGACATCGTGTCTATTATATGGTTGCCAGTTAGAAGAGCTGATGCAGTGATGTCTGTGATCCTTAAAATCCTGCATTCCTCTCTCATACGATCTTTCAGAAGAAATCTGGGACTGCTTTTGGAATTTAACTATATCTTGTATATAATTCAGGTTTTGTCCTCTATTTTAATTTGTTTAAGTCTCTTCTTTGTAAAACTAATTGATCTGGGGTTTTTTTTAAGCATTGGGGTTTTTTTTAAGCATTCTCTGCCTTGCAAACTTGTAGGAACATTTACAGAATATACACAGCATTAACCCCAAAGTCTTTCACTGCATTTCTGACCACTGGTCCAAATAGCATCATTGTCTGGCTGCAAAAATTTCATGAGGCAACACTACTGCACTCAGCACAGCCTATGGCACGAAATGGTGGATCACCATGGGTTGGTCCACTGGTTATTCATGTTTTCAAGAGACAGGTGCCTACCAATAGCAGTCTCATAGTGAAATAAGTTTCAGAAAACTATTTACAACACCATTTCATCATGTTTAATCCTTTCAGTCTCAGATGGCGGTTTTACTATGAGCCCATTACTCAGATTCCTTCACAGATGGCATTGTCTGTGTAAGAGGGCATTGGACAAGACCTTGAGGAGAATATGCTTCCTACTCTCCTGCGCTTCTGTCATGTGTGCAGGTTGAAAACGTGCTAGTTGACCTTTCCTGAAATGCAGTTTCCCACCAGAAAAGGCAAGAAAACATTTCTCCTGTGCTATGCAACGCTGAGAGGACTTTTACATGGCCTAATACAGCCTAAGACAATTATCATATCATTAGACAGCAAAGTTAACAGTTTACCTTCAAAGAGATGGAGCAATCAGTCCCAGAGAGGCTTCTTTGTGTGTTATTGGTGACTGATGTTAACAAGGTTTTATTTCTGTCGTGGTTTAAGGCCTGCCACACAGCCCACTCACTGCCCCCCCACCTCCTCCCTCGGCTCCCGGGGGGATGGGGGAGAGAATCGAAAGAATACAACTCCCACAGGTTGAGATAAGAACAGTCTATTAACTAAGGTA
>WYDI02141702.1:0-57303 GCA_009867235.2 Psittacus erithacus | reverse complement strand
GCCTCCACGCCGCCCTCCCCGCCCACCCCCGCCGCGCACCGGAAGCGCCGCCGCCTAAACCAATGGGACCTCGTTGCAGCGGTATGACGTAATCAGGCTGCGCCGGCGCATATGCGTGCGGTGTCTCCGTGCCGGCCCGCCGTGCGGCCGGGGCGGGCGAGGTCAGGCGTGGCGGGAGCAGGAGGGCAGAGCCGGGCCCGGGCCGGCCGGGCTCCGGCCCGGGGGCGCAGAGGGGAAGAGCCCGGGGCGGAGGGCTGGGCTTGGGGTGTGGGGCCTCTGAGGGGAATCGAGCGGCGGCGGGGCTAGGCCCCGGGCCTGTGAGGGGCGCGGGCAGAGCAGGGGAGGTGGTAGCCCAGGGAGGTGGTGTGAGGAAACCGAGAGCAGCGGGGAGGCGAATCATCGAATCCCAGACGGGTTTGGGTTGGAAGGGACCTTAAAGCTCATCCAGTTCCAACCCCCTGCCACGGGTACGGACACCTTCCGCTAGACCAGGGTGCTCCAAGCCTCGTCCAACCTGGCCTTGAACACTGCCAGGGACAGGTGAGGCCCAGTCAGGGGTAGTGGGGAGCTGGGTGTGCACCAGAGCTGCAGCCAGCCGTTCTGAAGTGGCTCCGTGCCACCTTGGGAAGCATATGAGTTCAGCAGTGCCTAAGGGGATCTGACAGGAGTTTAGCCCCAGTGGGGAAGTGCCTCTGCCACAGCGGTGTTTTGTTACCTGATCATCAGAAAACTCTTACTGCCACCTCACATCCAATATTGCTAGTCATAGAATAATCATAGATTACTTTGGGTTGGAAGGAACCTTGAAGATCATACAGTTCCAACCCCCTGCCACAGGCAGGGACACAACTGTTACCAGAATTTGGCCACTACCTATTCATTTATTAACTTTTCCTGTACCTAAAGTGTTTCTCTTCCTTTCGCAGCTTTCCTGACATGCGGCGCTGACCTCCATCCGGTTACCAGCCCCGGCCTTCCACCATGGCTGCCCACTTGGTGCGACGCTGCTGCTGGCGGCACTTCAATGCCTTCATCTCTCCTGCCTCAGCAGTCCCGGCATCCCTGCTGGTGCCAGCTGGGAAGATGGCATTGGCAAGAGCTCTGCCTCCAGCACCTCTTGCTTCATTTCATACTTCAAGCCCTTCCAGCTGGGCAGATGGATTCTCAGTCAAAGAACTGCCAGAGGACAGCAGAAGTCAAGAGTACAAATTGATTGGGGAACTGGTTGAAACAGCCACGAGCCCTGAGGAGCTCCTACAGCTGGCTGAACTCCATACCCTTACTAGCAACCAGGCCTCCCTAATAATTACTCAACTTTCCTGGCTCGCAGCAGAAAAAAAGCTGGAAACAGAGAGTATTGTGCTAGATAAGCGATTCCAGCAGCTTGTCAGCATCATGGATTCTCAGGTGAGTTCCCTTCTTTTGGCAGAAGCAGTTTGGGGAAGGAATACCAGGTGGAAAGCAGACAGTGCTCCTGGGATTTAAATAGTGCAACTGGCTGCAGCCAGCAGCTTATTAGGGGGTTGTGGCTTACCTTTCCAAGCTGCAGTTGCTGGGATCAGGAGGGAAAATGACCAGCTCTAGGTAGGATGCCTCATTCTTGCTATCTAAAATGACCACTTTTTGTACCAGAGACAAAATGCAGCAAGAGAACATCCTCAATAAATGCTGCCTGGCTCCCACTCCCATGAATTTTCTGTTTTCCCAGTAAGATAAAGCTGCATCTTGGCCAAGGCACAGCTGAGCTGCTCAGCCAGACAGCAGAGAAACCACTGGGTAAGATGAAGCATCTGAAGGGAACCAGTGCACTGTGCTCTGCACTTCATACTGTCAAACCTCAGCAGCCCTGTCAAATTCAGTGTCATCTGCTGTGGTTGGTGCTGGCCCTGCCAGCTGCTGCAGAAATAACTGCAGCTTATGGCCTCAGAGTGCAGGATCACAGAATCTTTTGGACTGGAAGGGACCTTAAAGATCATCCATTTCCAAATCCCCTGCCATGAACAGGGACACCTTCCACTAGATCAGGTTGCTCCAAGCCCCATCCAACCTGGCCTTGAACACTGCCAGGGATGGGACAGCCACAGCTTCTGTGGGCAGCCTGTGCCAGGGTCTCACCACCCTCACAGGGAAGAACTTATTCTTGTTCCTAAGTTCTCATGTATATCTTCTCTCTGCCAGTTTAAAGCCATTCCCCTTGTGCTGTCATTACATGTCCTCATAAAAAGTTCCTCTCAGGGCCCCAGAGTCGGATGCAGGACTGCAGGTGGGGTTTCACAAGAACAGAGGGAGAGAATCCCTTCCCTTGACCTGCTGGTCACACTGATGGTGATGCAGCCCGGGCACAGTTGGTTTCTGGGCTGCAAGCGCACACTGCCAGCTTGTGTCCCATTTTTCACCCGCCAGTATCCCCCAGTCCTCCTCAGGGTTGCTCTCAATCCATCCATCCGTCCATCCATCCATTCATCCATTCATCATCCATCCATCACACAGTCTGTGCTGGTACAAGGGGTTGCTCTGACTTGTGAGCTTGCACTGTGAACTTGATGAGGTTCCTAACAGGGCCCTGAGCGTACAGGTGTTCTGTAGACAGCTTGTATTCATCTTTATCCATAATCTCTGCTCCCTAAAATCCGTCTAAGGGTAGCAGAGAGGTGGGATTTGTCCAAAGGCTGCCCATTTAGCTTCATAATGGGCTGTAGTGGTTCCGTGCCACTGTATTTGGATTGGAAGTTTTGCTCCTTCTGATCTACATGGTCCTGTGTTATTGTCACCCCAGTTGATCAAAGGGGCTTGCAAGGGGTCTTTAGGACCCGTTGGTGGAGAAGGAATGCCCCAGCACTGGCAAAGCCAAGCCACGCTGCACGAGTGATACAACAAGCGAGGCAGTGTTGGAAACTGCCAAAGGGGGTGTAGCTAGGAATTCTGAGATGTAAAGCAAGCAAACTTGATGCAGACATGTTTGTTCTTCTCCAGTGAGCTGTTACTGCAGCCACAGATGTGGATAAGTGAACGTAAGTCAAACATTGTGTAGATGCAAAAACACTCTGGTGCAAAGAAACCGAAATTAATCAGCTTGCAATGTCCTTACGTCCACAAGCCAGAGATTTTGAGCAGTAGCTGAGGCATGGGGCAGGACAGCGTTGAGGAGGAAGGCTCATAGTGAGGTAAGTTTTGTACACGTGAATGGAGAAAAAAGGTGAGGGATCTGCTGGAGGAGTATTTTGGTTCTCATTGTGACCTTCTGAGTGCACTGGGCCACATCATGAGCTCTGCTCCTTTCCCAGCTGCATCCTAATGTGATTTTATTCTACATTTCAGCAGAGCACTGGGGTAGGGCTCAGGTCATTCTTGTGCCTGAGGTGCTGAACTTCAGGAATTTGCCATGTTGGTGGAAGTGATGGAGTTTGAACAGGCCAGAGAGTTAAAGCCTTTGCCCAAACCCTTATGGTCCCTCCTGCCTGAAGTTTAATGTCTCACGGCACTGCCTCACTTCCTTCCTGCACAGCTACACTGAGAAGCAACTTCTCATTCCTGCAATCATTTTGTAATGTTGGGATGTTGTGTGAAGCACAGGCACAGTGCTCTGTACCAGGGTAGCTGGTGCAGTGATGCTTTCTGAAGGGCCCATAAGAAACGATGTTGTGCTAAGGATCAGGTTTGGTTTTGGATTGAAAACCAATCAGGAGAGCTTTCAGGCTGGAACTGCCTTTTAGTGCTGCCTACCAGCAGTAGAGCACAGCTGGGGAAGCTGAGGCTGGAAGCAGCATTCACTGTTGAATGCTGAAGGAGGTGAAAGCTTGAAGACCAATGGCTGATGGAAAATCATGAGCTTTGCCTCATGCTGGGGGTGCTGGTGAGAAAGAGCCAGTGGTGGGCAGGCAGAGTTCAGTGAGCAGAGTGTGGACTGGGTAGGTCCTGGTGCTCTAAACAGCTGGTAGGATTCATGCTCAGCCTCCTTTCATAGAGCCATATTATAGAATCTTAGAATGGTTTGGGTTAGAAGGGATCTTAAAGCTCATCCAGTTCCAACCACCTGCCATGGGCAGGGACACCTTCCACTAGACCAGGTTGCTCCAAGCCCCATCCAACCTGGCCTTGAGCACTGCCAGGGATGGGGCAGCCACAGCTTCTTGGGGCAACCTGTGCCAGTGCCTCATGCCAGGGCCTTACAGGGAAGATGCTTTCGGAGACACTGGAGAGAAATCAGAGCTTTCAGGGTAAGTTTCATCTGACCTGTGATGCAGAGGTGAGTTGGAGTCCCATGGTGTTTCTTCCCCAAGGCCCTCAAGTTTCTGCCCCTGCATTATAACTCTTTCCCACTGCTCTTCGTTTCACCAGCCACACCACAAGGAAGCATAAGTGCTTCAAGAGAAGGGTAAAGTATTTCCCTCAGCTGGTAGCAAATCTGTGTAGCTTCTTTTCTGAGGCAGAGAGAGCTCTATAAGTAACGTGTGGTTACTCCTCAGCTCATCCATGCTGCTGGGATCCTTGCGTGGCTTCAGCTTCTGGTACAGGCATTGAGATTCCTCTTCCTCACCAGGGCCTGGGTTGCTTTGGTTTGATTCTGACCATGCAGGCTACACCTGTGAGAGGGAGCAGAGGTCTGCTGTCATGGTGGGGGACAGCTAGATGTCCTCAGCCTAAGGGGGTCTGTCTTGCCTCCCCCTCATTGCTGTGCAATTCTTCCTATAGAGAGGGCATTGCCTGGTGTTTAGCGTGACTGGCAACTGAATACTCTCGTGCTGTCTCTGATGAACACCTTTCCCTTACTTTTTGCTGCCAGATTTCTCAGGTGTGGAATAACACCTTGGTGAGCCTTCTGAAGAGCCTCTACTCCCTGGGTGTGGACAGAAACAGTAGGGAGATGCAGTCAGTGGAGCAGGAGGTGCTGTGGCGGCTGCGGCGCTTCACCTTCAAGCATCTTGCCTCCCTGGCAGAGTTCTTGGTGATCAAGCAGGGAAAGGAAAGCCACCTGCTGAATGAGATCATCAAGAAGCTGGAGCTGCGTTGGACTGAGCTGGAGGGCACCCGAACCGTGGTGATGCTGATGGGCAGGGTCGGGCACATCTCCCCAGCTCTGATGGACCGGCTGGAGGACAAGGTACGGGTTTGGGCTCTCACTTTTGTCTCCAATCCCTTCAGACAGATGACCTCCCTGCAGGTGACAACAGCGGGAAGGTCCCTTCACCTTCAGCCCATCCCATGTGGGAGCACTAATTCCACACAGGCTCAGTGCATCCCTGTTCCTCACTGGAGTTAGGGAAATGTCCTTTCTTGAGTCAACTGCTGTAGGAGGCCTGAGTGCAGCTGCGTCAAATTCAGTCCTCGTGCAGCCTGTGCTGGGGACTGGCCAAACAGCTGCCACAGCAACATCTGTAGCTCCTGAGCCCCACTGTCCCTCTGCCTGGACCCTGGGGATAAATAAATGCTGCAGACACAAGCATGTGTTAAGGCAGAGTGCTGTCGCATTATCTGATGGGGTTGTTGGATAATGCAGAACCCAAATTAATGATGTTGGGTTTGTGTCCTGCAAATGACATGGAAATTACAGTGGAAAGCGGGTGCTGCCTTTGCTCTGTCAGTCTTTGCCTGACAGCATGTTACGGATAGAGTGGATGCTGAGGTCCCACCTGCTGCAGGAGGCAGAACTGGCAGCAAGGAGATCCTGGATAAGCTCTGCTGAGCGAAAAAGGGTCTGCTTCCCCTCACCCTCCTTCCTAGCTGCTTAGCCTCACTATGTGCTAAACACTCGCTTCTGGTTACAGTCCCCGTCACCCATGGAGGGGCTCAGCTGGTAGCAGTGGTGCATCCCACTCTGTGTAAAGGCTGGATCTGCAGCTTGCTTTTGTAGAATCATAGAATGGTTTGGGTCTGAAGGGATCTTGAAACTTACCCAGTCCCAGCCCCCTTCCACTAGACCAGGTTGCTCCAAGCCCCGTCCAACCTGGCCTTGAGCACTGCCAGAGATGGGGCAGCCACAGCCTCTCTGGGCAACCTGTGCCAGGGCCTCACCACCCTCACAGGGAAGAACTTCGTCCTCAGAAATCATCTAAATTTCCCCTCTGTCAGTTCAAAGCCATTCCCCCTTGTCCTGTCCCCACCTGCCCTTGTCAAAAGCCCCTCTCCAGCTTTCTGGTTGGCCCCTTTAGGCACTGGAAGCTCCTCTAAGGTGTCCCTGGAGCTTTCTCTCCAGGCTGAGCAAGCCCAGCTCTCTCAGCCTGTCTCCATAGCAGAGGTGCTCCAGGCCTCGTAGCATCTTTGTGGCCTCCTCTGGACTTTCTTGAGCTGGATGCAGGACTTGAGGTACTCAGGCTTTGTGGTTTCCCTTTACATGGCTGTTCCAAACATTTCTTGGCAGGCTCTGGAGCTTGCTGAACAGTTCAACCCTGATGACATCCGGAAAATAACGCTGGCTCTAGCCTACCAGAACCGGCGCTGCGTGCCTCTGCTCCGAGCCATGTCTTACCATCTGATTCAGAAACACTCTGAGCTCAGCCTCAACGTCCTGATGGACCTAATTTTTGCCTATGGTAAGGAGCTTGGTTGTGTTGGCACCTGCTGGATGTTACGTGCGGTAGAGTCCAGTTGATTTTGGGCACTTGAGCGGGAATTTGGTAGCATTGCTACCACAGTCAGATGAAGACTCATGGGTGTGCATTAGGCTGGACCTAACATACCAACTAGCACAGTAAGGTAGTTTCCAGCTCCAAGCACAGGTGGAATGAGCCCAAATATGCCATTTTCCTTCCAGCATGTTGAAAGAAGGGGATTTGTGATGAGAATGCACTTTGGAATGGTGGTCCGTGTGTCAAGGAGCCCCTCTGCCCTGCAGTGTTCAAGCAGTAGAAAGATACAGGGGTGGTTACAGCCATCATGGTGATGTTCCTGGCCCCAGGCTAGACCAGAGCCACCAGATACATGATGGTCACAGACCAGGCACACAACAGGTCTGTAAACAGCAGAGTAGCATTAATTGATAATTTAGCTTAAGATCCTTCGTTCTCTGGCTCCTCTTTCCCTGCAATGCTATGTGGTTCTGTTCTCCTCTTACTCTTGGTAGCCAGTGGAAAACACAAACAAGGAGAGATAAAGGAAGCCAGGAGAGCCAAGGTGGAGCTCTTCTTCAGTTGATTGCCCAGCTTCTGGTGGTGGGAACAGCTCTTCTGACAGCCACTGTGGCCTGGACAGCCTTCATGAATTAGCTATACCCTTGAAATAAAGAAATAACCCAGTAGACCTGGCCTTGGAGGGAGCTTGTGCTTCTCTCGATGATGTTACCAGCTTATTTGCTGTGAAGCTGGTTAATCTGGAATAAGTTTCAAGGAGAGTGGTGGATGTTCCATGTGTCACAGCTTCCAAACCCGTGTTGGGCACCTTTCTCAGAGGCAGGGCTGTAGGTCCTCCTTAGGGCAACTGGACAGTGTGTATGAATCTGGGTCATACACAGAGCTAATCCAGCAGTTCGTGTACAGCCTTAAAATGTACTAAGTGGACAGCTACAATGGCTCAACATGGTTTGGACAGGCTCTGGCAGTGCTGTAGCCACTGCAGTGGAGATGCTCTTGGCCAGGACCTTTTCTCTTCAACGCTTGTGGCTGCCACACTGTTGTGTCAGGATGGTTTGTACCTGTCATTGCTGCTGCAGCCAGTCTCTGACCCTGCCTGTGCCCCTGTTGTGGGGACTGTCCCCTCCTGGCTGTCCCATGCTGACCCAGGCCCCTCCGGATCTTGGTGCTGCTGGTTGTTGATCGTTGCTGGCTTGAACCTCGTGAGGTTTCTGATAACCGTAGGGAGTTCAGGACCCTTCTGGCCAGGCCAGGATCTGTAGATGGAGACATTGGAGCTAAACTCTGCTACCAGCACTGGGTGGAGGCTGGAGCCATGAGTTGGCACCGGAACATGAGTTGGTGGTGGGTGCAGCAGGATGTGGTAGTGACTTGGTCTGACTAGAAAGGATAGGGCCAAGGCAACTGCATGAGGGCAGTTCCGCTCTGCTCCAAATGAACAGCTTCGTGCTTTTCCTTGTGCTGCCACCTCCCGTCCAGGCACAGCTCCCATACCAGCTCCTTGTAAGTGGCTGCCCCTTTCTGTTTGCTCCTTTAAGGAAAACTGAATTTCCACCAGCCCCAGGTCTTCCAGAAGATAGCCACCGACCTGCAGCCCCACATCCCCGCAATGACGCCCATCGAGGTGACACGCTGCATCAGATCCTTCTCCCTCCTCAAGTGGCTCAGCCTGCCGTTGTTTGAGGCCATTGCACAGGTGAGGAGGAGGAGGTCTGGGGGGCTCCCACTGGCACCAGGGCAACTGTGACCCACCCCAATTCCTGGAAGTGGGAGCAGTTTTTCCCCGCCTCTCCCGAGATGCTCTCTGGGATGTCGTCACTGTTTTCCCTACCCAGCCAGTGGCTGTAATTGAGTCTGACAGGACTTGATTATCATGTTCTGCTAAAGTCAGCACTGGGGACCCATGTGGAGCTGGGCTGGTCTCAGCTCTGAGCCTCCAGCCCTGTGTGCCAGTGCTGCTACTCTTCCCCCAGCTCTGTCCCAGTTTATATGCCTGCATTTTGCACCTATTCTGGAATATTCCAGAGCTCTGCTTCCACTCACAGCTTTCCCTTGTGTCAGGATAAAATCCCAGGGAAGCCCTAAAACATCTTTTGCTTTCATTTTCCCATCTTGCCACAGGGCTGGGTGCATCCTGGCTGACGGTTTCAATGTTTCCCTGATTTTAGACTCTCATAGGACAGACCTAAACCTTTGCTTTTGCCCTTAGTACACCCTGGACAACACCAAGCAGCTGTCAGTCACCCATCTGTGCAGTATCATCCTGTCTTTTGCTCGCCTGAACTTCCAGCCCAGTGGAAGTGAGGATTTCTTCAACATGGTAACCTTCTTCCTCCTTTCCCCCTCTTCATCAACCGTGTCAGTGGGGAGGCTGCAGATCTCCTTCTAGCACATCCCTGTATGAAAATGGGTGTTGGGTGGCTTGAGGCAGCTGTAAATGGTGTGGGGAATGGGAAAAGGGAGCCCAGAGCTCTGCCCAGGCTGGAAAACCTTCGATGTGCTCCCCTGGCTGCATGTGGACAGCAGCTGAACCAGTTAGTCCATGACTGGCCCTGCAGGGCTGCTTTTCTGCCAGACACCAGCAGCATGAGGATGTTCACGTGCAGGACCACAGGTGGGGTCTCACCAGAGTGGAGCAGAGGGGGAAAATCCCTTCCCTTGACCTGCTGGTTACGCTGCTGGTGATACAGCCCAGCATACCAGATATGGGTGTCTCTAATTGTCAGGGCCCGATGTGCCACCGCGGGGCAGCCCATCCCTTGTGGCCAGGCCAGCCTGGGGAGCAGGAGTTCTCCCTGGGAGAGTGAGAAGGACAAGGTGGGGAAGTAGCATCCAGGGCTCCCCCTGTCAGCATTAATCATGGTCCTGTGAAGGAGAATTTTGTAGCAAGTGCAAAACTGCTTTTTTTTGAGACGTTGTAGAAAAGGAAGAGCCCCAGGAGGATGCAGAGCTCCAGGCTTTTGCTGTGATTCCTGGACAGACATCATGACACTACTCATACAGTCTCAGACCCCTCCAGCTCTGTTGTACTTGCAGATCCTGATGAGGTTGTCACCTCTAGCCCTCCCTTTCCTGAACGCTGCCTTGTGGCAGGGCTGGCTGCAGTGGTGCATTACCCTGCAGTGATGCAGCATCCTGGGCCTGCAAACCACAGCTCATGAGCTGCAGGGACACGTTGGAGTGATCTTAATGTCTTTCCCTCTGCAGATAACCCAGGGAAGAAGTACTGCTGTAGAGGAGATGGTGCACGTCAGTTGCACCATAAGGCCTCAGGGATCTGTCAGGCTGCCAGACCTGTGTGTTGTCCGCAAGACCGAGATGTCAGCAGTACTGTGCTGAGCTGAGCTGTTTGGTTTCCCCCTCTGCAGGTCCATGAGATGCTCCAAGGCCAGCTGCACAGCCTGGAGCCTCACCTGCTGACAGACCTGGTGTGGTCGCTCTGCGTGCTACAGCAGGCCAAGGCTCCCTACCTACAGCAAGTGCTGGCACCTGACTTCCATGGTCAGATCCGAGGTGAGATGGGCATCTCTGACAGTGGGGCAGGGCCCAGGAACCTCAGACCTGGGACAAAGAGTGGGGGTACTGAGCCTGGTTCATCTAAATTTAGGTTAACAGCTTGTTAACAATGCCAGGTTGGATGGGGTGTTGAGCAACCTGGTCTCGTGGAAGGTGTC
The DNA here is from genome assembly GCA_009867235.2 of Psittacus erithacus. Classification (NCBI taxonomy): domain Eukaryota; kingdom Metazoa; phylum Chordata; class Aves; order Psittaciformes; family Psittacidae; genus Psittacus; species Psittacus erithacus. The sequence continues at coordinate 47,063 of WYDI02141702.1, read as the reverse complement.
CCTGCCCATGGCAGGGGGTTGGAACTTGATGAGCTTTAAGGTCCCTCCCAACGCAAGTGAGTCTATAATTCTATGAACCACGAGGGAATAGATTTCATTAGGGGTGGCTCTAACACATCCCCCACAGCTCTGTGCAGGGTACACAGGCATGGAGGGTGCAGGGCAGCAGCACCAGGAGAGTTGTGCTAATGAGAGCCATGGCCTCCAGCAGCCCCCCTGGTCTGTGGATTTATGCCTGTGTGTGATGGGGGAGGAGGAGAACAAGACAGTGGTAGCCAAGGGGGATCCCTTTGAGACTGGAGGACTTGGTATTGCCTCACCAAATGGTGACTGCTGGAAGGTGCAGCCCTGTCAAATTCGATCCCTGCCTCCTCTGTGGTGGGGACCGGCCAGCCGGCTGCCACAGCAACTTCTGTGGTCAGTGAGCCCCATGTTCCCTTCCCATGGGACACTGGGAACAAAATCACACCACACACATTGGGCTCCATGGGGCCATCCCTGCCAAACAAGGGATTTCTGGCTTTGCTGTCTTCCTGCGAGCCCCCCCAGCATTTGGCCACTGGTGGACTGTATCTCCATGCCAGTAGACAGGAAACCATCATGGGGGAATCGGAAGCAGGAATCCCAGGCTACACAGGCCAGCAGATGAAGAGCCAGGGCTTTGGGCCGTGTCTGAGCTCTGCTTCTCTCCTCCCACCAGATGATCAGTCTGTCAAGGCCCAGAACTTAAAGCTGAAGCTCATCCACATCAATGCTGCTGCCAAGCTGGAAAGCCCTGACTACCGAGGGCCATTCCTGCCGCCAGAGATGCTGAGCATGGCAGAGCCAGCAGGGGAGAAGGTGACCCTGCTACAGAGCAGCCTGCGGGAGGCCTTGGTGGGGGTGCTGGGGAGCCAGGACAACGGGCGCTTTGATGCACGCACCATCTATGGCTGGCAGATTGGTGAGTGCCTCCTTTGCCCCCTCCCCAGGCAGAAGCGGGACCCCAGCAGTGGAGGGAGTTGAACTTGAGGGCTCAGATACAGCTACCAGGGTTTAACCCCCCTCATTCTTCAGCCTCATGCCTCCTCATTGCAGCTGCCCTGCCCCGTTTCATCTTTTCTCCCAACTCACGGCAGAGCAGAAAGGGCAGCCCAGGGCACGGTTGTGGGGAGCAGATGGAGGAGGAATGCCTTCCTCCTGCAGCCAGCCAGCATCGAGGCTCGTGAGAGCTTTCTGGCTCTGCTCACCCTTCCTCTGCTGCACCCTGGGCTCTCTCTGCCTACCCCAGGCTCCCCCAGCTCCTTGCTCTCCTGCAGCCCTGTCAAATTCAATCCCTGCCTCCTCTATAGCAAGGATTGGCCAAACAGCTGCCACAGCCACTGGGCTGTGGGTCCATAAGCCCCACATCCCCTTCCCCGTGGGACACTGGGGCCTAAATCGGGCTATGGACATGTCTTCTGCCCGAGGAGATGCTTGGGAAGCAGACCCTATCCCTGGCCATGTGTGCAGAGGTGCTCCACGGCTTCAGCAAGGATGGGCTTTCTGGGAAGGGAGCAGTGGGAGCTTTCATACTCTGCATCGCCAGTCTTGAGAGAGATGGTGTAAGCAGCATCCAGGTGGGATTTCAGGAGTCCTTGTGTTGCCTCCTCTCCATGCAGATGCTGAGATGGTGGTGAACAGCGAAAATAAACCTCTCCCCGTGAAGAACTTTGCTGCTCCCCATCTGCTCTGCCCAGAAGGGGCAAAGCCATTGCCATCAGGCGCCAGGAGGTGGGTCTGGGCTCAGCTGTGGCTGCCAGCTGGGCAGCAGCTTGCAGGGGAAAGTGAGAGAAGGAGGGCTCTGCCCTTGTGGTGCTGAGTTGCTGCAGGCTCCGTGCCTCCCAGTCACCACAGCCAGTGATGTGTGTCAAGGACATGATGCCCAGCTGCATGCCCGCTTGTTTGGGAGCAGAAGGGGTGAGCACTGGACAGAAATCGGGGTAAGGCTGTGCCATCCCCACCCAGGGTAGCATTTTGGAGCAGGGGGCTGCTCTGACCAGGTAACCTGGTGGCAGCACAGCAAGGGAAGGGGGCCACATACAGGTTGTGCCGATGGTTTTCTCTCTGAAGAAAACCTTTGCCAGGTCTGTCTGCTATGGAGCCTGGCTGGCTGCAGGGCCCTGAGCTGCCTCCTTCCTGCCTGGAAAAGGCAGCATCACCCCATTCAGTTTGCTGCCAGGCACGGATGGTGGATAAATTGTGGTTGAGCCACTGTCCTGGTGCTTTTCGGGTAGCTCAGAGGCAGGATAATGGCTCCAGCAGGATAAATCCATGTCCTGCTGGCACAGGGCAATCAGCAGAGCTGGAGCAGGCCCTTTTGCCATGGCTGCCCTTGGGATCTGAGTGCTGCTGCCAGCTCTGCTTATGCTGCCCATGCCCAGCCTCTCTTCTCACAGCCTCCTGCTCCCCTTTGCATCTCCTAGGATTGCCTTCCTCCGGTGGGAGTTCCCCAACTTCAGCAACAGAAGCAAGGACCTGCTGGGTCGCTTCGTCATGGCCCGGCGCCACATCCAGGCAGCCGGCTTCCTCGTGGTGGACGTGAGTAGCCAGGGGTAGAGAGGGGTCTCTGATTCCATGGAGATGGAGGAGCAGACACCTTCATGGAGGGGGGTCTGGCTTCCTTCTTACTCCCACCACCACCTTCCTGATGGCTCTGGGTCCTGCAGAGCCCCAAGGCCAGCCCTGAGTGCTCCCTGGTGCCCACAGCTCCATGCAGATGGCTCGGCAGGTTGCCCTCCTGCCTGCTGTCACTGGGATTAGCTGCTGTGATCCCCTCCAGGCCACCTGCTAGGCAGCCTGAAGGCGGTGTGGGGGTACTGGTAATCAAGGAGGACAGCAGACAAGGTCTTAGGGTGCTGATCCCCTGCGCTGGAGCCATAGGGTCATGCATTATTTAGCTTTCTGGAGGTAATTATAGCTCTCCTGGCAGGAAGCAAGCGCTGCTCTGTTACTGGCTGCTCTGGGGGAGGAGGGGAGGGTGGCTCAGTGTGCTGCCGGCACAGGCATGGAGCCGTCCTTCTGCCCCTTGCCCTGCAGAGCCTGGGCTCAGCACTGCCCAAGCTGCGTAGCTCTTTCAAGGCTGGAGGGCCACATATCAGCTCAGGGCATCATTGCAGTCTCCCCACTGCTCTTCCATGTGAGAACCCTGAGCTTCAGCCCTTCCCCAGCGTCCTCTTTCCAGCTCTCTGAGCTCACTGCCAAACTTTGAGGCTGATGTGAAGTGAGGTTCGAGGTTCACCGGTGCTGTTTCTCTCCGGCCTCTTACATAATCCCCCGCTCTGGCTGGCTGAGAAGGCTCAGGGAGACAGGAGGAGGAGAAGGGAAGTGCTGCTTCCTGCAGCTTCAGCCCTGCTAAATATAGAGGTAGGGGTGGGTGGTGGGATCCCCCCAGACATGGCTGCTCCCTCGAACAGGCTGGCAGAGGCACCGCTGAGGAACGTCGTACTGGTGCCAGTGTTCTAACACAGCTTGAACCATCACCCTCCAGCCAGAGCACAAATGCACATGAGCCTCTTCCCCCAGCTGTGTGCCCTCCAAATAAACACTTCATCCGCCGCTTGCCAGGCTGGGGCAGGCACGGGGAGAAGGATGGGATGGGCTGGCAGCAGGAACATGGAGCCCTGCACGTCCTCTGCGTCCACATGAAAAACTAAACATGGTTTGGTGCTCGGGAGGTCCCTGAGCCTCCTCACAGTGAAGGTGCTGCCCCGCATCCTCCTTTACAAGGGGCAGGGTGGTCGCTGGGGCTGCCCCAGTGCTTTGTGCCATCCCAGCCGCTCACAGAAGCCCCGTTGTTCAGTGACGGTCACGCGGGTTAATTTGGGGACAGTTCTGAATTGTCTGTGGTTCAGTCTCCTGAGTGCCAATGCCACTGCCGGGCAGAACCATTGGGTGCTCTCACCCATCCCCGTGGCTGCCTCAAGTTCAGCGCCCACCTCTGCTATGACGGGGACCAGCCTATGGTCTGCCTCTGCCCTGTGTCCCAGTAGGGGACTCCTTGAGGATGCTGTTGTGCAGCTCAGGGCTCTGACAGCATCTCCTCTTGGCCTCATCCTGCTGCAGGTGCCCCACTACGAGTTCCTGGACCTGAAGGCGGAGCGGCAGCGGACAGCCTACCTCAAAGACAAGCTCAACAAGGCCCTGGCGACGGAGATGGCGAGCTAACGGCGCCTGTGCCCCGCGGCTCCGGCAGCGCCTGTGTTGGAAACATGTTTGAATAAACCCACCGCTGTACAGTGCTGCAGCCTCGGGGGGTGCTGGGGGTCAGGGCTGGTTGGTGTCTGTGCTGGTGACCACGCGGCTTGGCCTCTTCCTGGGGAGGGAGACAGTTCCCTGCTGATGCTCAGCAGGATGCCTGTCACACAGCCGTGGCTCAGCGCCCGGAGGAAGCTGGCCTGAGCTGAGATTAGGATTAAGAGCCATCCTGTCTTCTCTTAGCCCCATTTTATTATCAGGGCTTTGTCCTCAGGCGGCTGTGCAGTGCCAGAGGGGAGGGAGGATGAGCTGGCTCAGGTCTGTGACACTTCCATCCAGAGCAGTGGGACCTATGGAGCAGGTGTGGGAGAGCCCTGGTGCCCTGGGATTTGGGAGGGTGTAACTGGGAAGGGTTAAATCCTGCCCAAACATGGCCTGGTGTCTCTGTAGCTTCCCCTTCTACCACAACACGCACGCAGCATCCCACAGTACGCATGAACCTGGGATAGGGGGACAAGGTGGGCCAGGAAAACCCTCTGTGCCGTGATGCACTGGGTGCCAGGAATGGCTTTGGGGCTGGATTAGCGGCCATCTGCTTCTCCTTGCCACGTCCCTTCCATCCCCTCTGGTTGTGGGGCACAGCCTCGTGTGTGTGTGCGTGTCGCTGCCTGCAGCGCTGTGGGCTGCAGTCCTGCTCTGTGGCAGAGGCCGTGGCGGTGCCGGAGCTGCTGAGTCACGGCTCGGGGCTGCTCCTGGCACCGGCGTCACCGGCATCGCTCCATGCCCGGCACCAGGAGGCCCCCCCTGCGCCGGGGCCGTGCCTCAGTTTCCCCACAGCATCCTGCAGCAGAGGCTGCCTCTTCCCAAGGGTCATTGGGGGTCTGGGGGGGGTCACCTGTCCCGCCAGGGCATCACCATTCATCCATCCATCCATCCGTCCGTCAGGATCTCTTTCCTACCGCCTCCAGAGAGGTGGGGGTCCCACCTCCCCCCCCTGCCGTGTTGCCAGGGAACCATCCTCATCCTCCTCGCCATCACCACGGAGACGAGAGGAGGAGAAGGGCCGTTCCCATGGCGACCACGCAGGCACCCATCCTGCCTCCCCAGCGGTACCCGGGCGCAGGGCGATGCCCTAGGGACGTGCAGGGAGGGGGCTCCAGCGTCCCCCCATCCTCCTGCTGCCACCAAACGCGCGCATCTACTTTACGGGGTGTGTGATGCAAACAATCCGATCCCTAGGACGCCTCTAGATGCTCATCCCTGTATTTTAGGGGGGCAAACCCCCACCCTTCACCCCCCTGCTCGTCAATCCCACCCCAGGTGGGGAAACCGAGGCTGGGGGGACCCCATTCCCTGTGTGTGTTGTGTGCGTGTGTCCCCCCTTCCCCGAGCTGATGCAAGCGGTGACTGGGTGGGCTCTGCCCTCCCCTCCCACCGCCGCAGTGCCTGGCACACACCCCGCTTTCTCCCCGCCAGAGAGATATATAATACAAGGGGAAAAGATATTGGAGAGAGAGAAAAGGCAGGGAAGGGAACGGGAGGGAAAAAAAAACAGGGAAAAAAATCCTGCTGACATCATCTGGGATGACGGGGCTGATCCGGCCGCCGGCCCCCCCGCCAGAGCCCCACTAATGCTCCGCTTCTGCCGGCGCAGCCGCCTTCGTCCAGCCCGAGCCAAAGGTGGCTGAGCTGGGTGGGCAGGCGGCCGCCCGGGCCGGGCGCCCGGGCTCTGGCATCGCCATGCCCGGAGAATCGGTGAAAACCCAAGGGCTGGGGGGATTGGAGAAGGAAAACGGAATGCCGGAGGGATCGGAGGCAGGTGAGGCCGAGGGGAGGCCGCGGGGATGGAGGGATGCGGGATGGAGGATGGAGGATGGAGGATGGAGGATGGAGGGACTGAGCGGGAGGATGGAGGGATGCCATGGAGGAAGGAGCAGGAGGGATGGAAGACACAGGGCCGGCCGCACCAGCGGCTCTCGGCAGCCAGCACCGCCGAGGGGCTCCGGTACCGGCACCCCCGGAGCAAGGCGGGAGGTGACTTTGGGGACACCCCTTTGAGGACGCCTCCCTCTTCACCCCCCAGCTCCCAGTCCCGGGCTGTGCCCCTCCATTCCCCACACCGGGAGCCCCGGTGGGACGCGGAGGGGGTCTCGGTGCCCCGGGGATGCTGAGCACCCCCCCCCACAGCACCATCCCACCCCACCAGGATCAAATGGGTGGGGAAACTGAGGCAGGGGCAGTGCGGAGCTGCGGCCCAAGGTCACCCCGCTCCGGCACCCCCGCGGGCTCAGCCCGGGGGCGGGGGGTGTCCCAGTGCCACCTTTCTCTTGTGCCTCAGCTTCCCCCTCGCTTCCCCATGAGCCACATATGGGGGTCACAATGATCCCCCCAAAAGGGGTGAGGGGCTGATTTGTGCACGGGGAGGGGGGAAATCAGGGCTTCCCGGCCAGGGGGCACAAGGGCCTTTGTGCAGATAGGATCAGGGGGACTCTCAAAACACCCCCCAATGGGTATGGGGAGAGCCGGCGGTCGGACAGACAGCAGCAGGGAAGGGTTAAGGTGATCCCAGTATCCCTCATAGGGGAGCACTCCCCCAAAATAGCACTCAGAGGAACACCCCCGCCCAACCCCATCCCCCCCATTGACCCTTTGAGCACTCCCTAGCTCCCACGGGGGGCACGGCAGGACTGAACCACCCCTGGTCTTTGGAGGTAGGGCGGGGGGGGTGAGACAGCACCTGCTAAATACCCAGGTGAGGCCCCGCCCCCCCCTCCCAGCAGCCCCAGCGGCCTCTCTCCGCCCCTTCACCCCTATATAAAGCCCCCAGGGGGGGCAGATGGGGCTTTGCTGTGTTGGGAGCTGGAGGCGGGTCCTGGTTGCTTTTCCCTATGGGCTTGCCCTTGGGGACCCCAGGTAATGCGGGGAGTACAGCTGGGAAGGGAAGGGCTGCGGGGTGGGAAGGATGCTGTGGTGCTCCGTACCTGTCGTGTTCCACACCCGGGTAATGAGTGGCTGAGGACCCACAAACTCAATGCATGGGTGAGCATAGAGCTCCCTGCACGGGTCATGCTGTGAGGTGGGGGGACATGGGGTGTTTTACCCCCCCACCATGAAGGGGTTCCTCTTGTTTGGGGACACCTGGGTGTCCCCCTTTCCTTAGTACAGCAGCATCCTTTACCCATAGAGAGGGGCTGGAGGGAGCTATTGGTGTCCTCCCCACCCAGTGTCACCCACCCCTGCGGTGACCGCCCAGTGCTCTGGGTGGGGGTCACCCTCTTTTCCCATCTCTAGAGGGGGATGGCACCGTCCTGGCGGGGTGCCCCCCACCACGGGGTGCCCCCCACCACGGGGTGCCCCCCACCACGGGGTGCCCCCCACCACAGGGTGCCCTGGCACTGACGAGGGTTCCCGCCTCTCTCCGCAGCACCCCCGCCGGCCCCAGGCCCGCCACCGATGCCTACCAAGGAGGAGGAGGCTCGCCCGCAGCCGGAGGGGGCCAGCTGCGAACCCGGCCCCCCCGCTGCTGCCCCCCCCGGCGAGTCCTGCCGGCCCCCCCCGCCCGCAGACCCCCTGGACACCCGCATCGTCATGGGGGAGGAAACGCGCTCCCCCACCGACCCCGAGCTCCGGGGGGGCCCCCCCCTGCCTGCTGTGCCTTGCCCCTTCCCTGCGCCCACCAAAGATCCCCCCCAGCGCCAAGCGGCTGAGCCCCCCTTCGGGAGAACCCCCGCTGCTGCCGCCATGGATCCCGACCTCTTCTTCACGGCCCCATCCACCCCCATCCGGGTCGGGGGGTCGCGGCTGCTGCAGCCTCCCCCCGAGGAGCAGACGGATGGGGAGAGCGAGGGGCTCTGCTCTCCCCCGACATCCCCCTCCGGGTCCTACATGACGGCCGAGGGGGGCAGCTGGGGCTCCTCTGGCACGGCCAGCACCTCCCCGTCCTGCTCCCCCAACCTGGTGGCCGAGGCCGAAGCATTGGCTGTGGCTGAAGCTGAGGCTGAAGGCATGGTGGAGGTGGAAGCTCTGCCCCCCTGCCTGGAGCATCCCCCTGCCTTCACCCCGCCGTCTCCTGAGGAGGAGGAGGAGGAGGAGGAAGATGGACTTTTCACCCTGCCAGGGGGTGATGATGGTGATGGGCAGACGCTGGAGGATGAGGAGGAGGAGGATGAGGAGTGGGACATGTCGGGGGGCGAGGGGCTGCCCGGTGCGGGCTTGATCCCGGCGGCGCTGCTGCCCTTCCGCGGCAGCCTGCTCTTCCAGGCTGAGGCGGTGGAGATCACCCCGCTGCCCCCCGGCACAGCACTGCTGCCCCTGACCGGCGAGGAGGTGGAGGAAGAGGAGGAGGAGGATGAGGAGGAAGAAGAGGAGGAGGAGGAAGGTGGCAGCACCTCAGCCTCCTTCCTGCGCTCGCTGTCAGAGACCTCCATCACCGAAGGGGTGGATGAGTCCTTCGCCTTCCGTGATGACACCTCTGCCTCCTCCGACTCTGCTGCTTACGACGGCGAGGAGGACGAGCGGCTCTATGGCACTGAGCGCCACGCCATGGGGGCCGAGGGGGCTCCCCCTGGCACCGCCGCCGCGCCCCCCGGCACCGATGCCCCTGGGGACGGCGGCATCGAGCTCCACCTTCACGCCGGGGTGGCCCCTGATGTTAGTGGGTCACCGGAGGGGTCCCCGCAGCGCAGCAGAAGGGAGGAGCCGGTGAGCACGGTGCCCAGTGTGGAGGATGCTATCAGGGAGGACATCGGTACCAGGGAGCCAGGGATGCAGGAGCGGGATGGCAGCGAGACCCCCCCAGCGCCCTCTGGGGAAGGCAGCGTGCAGCCGGATGGCGAGACCTTCATCACGTCTTCCTCTTCCTCCTCAGAGCCGGAGGAAGCATTAACCCTGGAGCACAATGTCCCATGGGAGCCAGATCCCATTCCCAGGGAGTGTCCCCCGCCAGAACCCTCACAGCTCCCAGAGCAGCCAGCGGCGATGCCAGGTGCTGAGGAGGAGCCAGTGGTGAAGGATGATTTCTTCATGGCAGCACTGGGAGAGGGGCCCAGCATGGAGCCAGTGGAGAGCAGCAGCGTCCTGCAGCCCCCGAGCCTGTGCTCCAGGGACCCCCAAAGTGATGGGGTGCAGCAGGATGATGTGGCAGCAGCTAACGGGGAGCCCCAGAGTGGCCATGGGAGTGATGAGGATGATGGTGATGTTGGTGACAGTGACCATGAGCTTGGCACTGTGAGAGTGGACAGCACTGAGCTGGTAGCCACTGATGGCCACGATGAGCTGGACACTCTGGCCACCAACCTGGTGACACCCAGCCCTCCAGATGAGCCGGACACCACAGCCACCAACCTGGTACCACTTGTGACAGCTAGCCTATCGGGTGAGCCAGACACTGTGGCCACCAACCTATTGCCACCGGTGACACCCAGCCTGCCAGATGAGCCAGACACCATGGCCACCAACCTGGTGCCACAGGTGACACCCAGCCTGCCACATGAGCCAGACACCATGGCCACCAACCTAGTGCCACCGGTGACACCCAGCACATCAGATGAGCCAGAGACCATGGCTACCAGCCTGGTGCCACCAGTGACACCCAGCCCACCAGATGAGCCAGAGACCATGGCCACCAACCTAGTGCCACTGGTGGCACCCAGCACATCAGATGAGCCGGACACTGTGGCCACGACCCTGGTACCATCAGTGACACCCAGCCCATCAGATGAGCCGGACACTGTGTCCACCAACCTAGTGCCACTGGTGACACCCAGCCCACCAGATGAGCCAGAGACCATGGCTACCGACCTAGTGCAACCGGTGACACCCAGCACATCAGATGAGCCGGACACTGTGGCCACCAACCTGGTACCACCAGTGACACCCAGCCCATCAGATGAGACGGACACTGTGGCCACCAACCTGGTACCACTGGTGACACCCAGCACATCAGATGAGCCAGACACTGTGGCCACCAACCTGGTACCACTGGTGGCACCCAGCCCATCAGATGAGCCAGAGACCATGGCCACTGATCTGGTGCCATTGGTGACACCCAGCCTGGTACCACCAGTGAGACCCGGCCCACTGGATGAGCCAGAGTCCATGGCCATTGACCTGATGCCATTGATGACACCCGACCTACCAGATGAGCCGGACACCGTAGCCACTAACCTGGTGCCATTGGTGATGCCCATCCCACTGGATGAGCCAGACACTGTGGCCACCAACCTGGTGTCGTTGGTGACACCCAGTCTGCTGGATGAGCCGGACACCGCAGCCACTGACATGGCACCATCGGTGACACCGATCCCACCAGATGAGCTGGATACCGTAGCCACTGATGCGGTGCCATTGGTGACACCAGTCCCGCTGGATGAGCCGGACACCACGGCCACCAACCTGGAATCATTGGTGACACCCAGCCTGCTGGATGAGCCGGACGCTGCAGCCACTGACATGGTATCATCGGTGACACCGATCCCACCAGATGAGCTGGATACCATAGCCACTGATGCAGTGCCATCCGTGACACCAGTCCCGCTAGATGAGCCGGACACCATGGCCACCAGCCTGGCATCACTGGTGACACCAGTCCCGCCAGACACCGCATCCACTGACCCTGACCTGGTGCCACCAGTGACACCCAGTGTCATGGCACTGTCCTCCCCACCACAGGACACGTCCCCCTGCGATGCCAGTGAGGATCTGGTGGATGCGGCAGCCTCGGCCAGCGCATCCCAGGAGCCAGCAGTGACCACATGTCCCATGGCACAGGAGACAATGGTGCATCTCCCCGGGAGCACCAGCGAAGCCCCCGAGGAACAGGATGCTCCCACTCCTTCCTCCGAGGATTCCCCCTTGGAGCTGCTGGACACCTCCCACTCTCGAGCCGACTCCGGCTTCCTCGCAGCTCCTGAGGACCATGCAGGAGAAGCAGCCGCCCTGCCCCGACCCCCGTCTCCCAAGGAGGATGCAGAGGATGCTGCTGCTGCCCGCCACTGCCTGGCCCTCTGCCTGCCCCCCGCGCCCCCCGCCGTCCCCCCGTTGCTCTTCACAGCTTCGGAGCGGGAGGTGTACGTGGGGGCCCCCCTCGAACTGCTCCAAACACCCGGTGCCTTTTCGGAGAGCGGGGCGGGCTGGCAGCGCCGGGAGGACCGGCAGCGGGTCACTGCCATGCTGCAGGGCTCCTTTGGGGATCTGCCGGCCCCCCGCTTCCCCCCCAGGCCCACGGAGCCCCCCGAGGCATCTGCAGAGCCCCTGGAGGGTCCCCCAAGTGATGGGGCAACAGCGGAGCCCGTGCCCCCTCTGCCTGGTGATGCCCTCCCGGGCCAGACTGCTGGGGGAACCGATGCCAAAGTCCTGGGGGAGAGCATCCCCCCGAGCCCCCCCAGTGAGCCCCCGGCACCGCCCGGGCAGCAGGAGGAAGAGGAGATGATGGTGACGATGGTGGGGACCCCACTCAGCCCCCAGCCCGCTCTGGGTGCCAGCCAAGTGGGGGATGCTCAGCCGGAGCCCTCCTCGGAGCCAGCCAGGGATGCAGCCCCCCAGCCCTGCCCTGAGCCCCCCAGCGCGCCGCCAGTCCCCTGCCCTCTGCTCCCCAAACTCAGCCAAGTGCCTCCTCTCGCCGCTGCGCCGTCGCCGCCATCGCCACGTCCCGACCCAGCCCGCGGCCCCCGGGACACCTCATCAGAGCTCCCCGCCGGCGAGGAGCGTCCGTCTGTCCTGCCGCCGACCAGGAAGCACCTCGAGGGTAAGAGGCACCCCCAGCACGCACCTACCCACGGCTGTGGGGTGCTGAGTGGGGTGGGCATCACCCACTGGTGGGCTGCTGGGGTTCCCTTTTGGGAGGTCCCAGGGTGTGTGATGGGGCTAAGGAGGCTGGGTTTGACCCCATGGAGGGGATTTGGGGGGGGATCACCAACCCAGCCCCCTCAGCCACTCTCTGCTTTGTGGCACAGGGTGGGCACTGCTGGGTGCTACCTATGGTGGAGTGCTCAGGGTCCCCTTTGTGGGATCCCGGGGTGGGTTCAACCCCACAGATGGGATTTGGGGGGGTACCACCAGCTCAGCCCTACCCTCCCACTCCCATGGGATACTGTGTGGGACCAGGGTGGGCATCACCCATGGTGTGGTGCTGGGGATCCGCTTTGGGTGGTCGCAGGCTGTGTGATGGGGTGAGCAGGTTCAGCCCTATGGAGGGAGTTTGGGGGTCAGCACCAGCCCAACCGCCCCCTTACCTCCCTGCAGCCCCCCAGCCCTCCCCGCGCAAGGAGAAGGAGGCCCGAGGCCGGCAGGCGGGGCCGGGCAGCCGGGGCCCCCCCCGGGGGTCGCTGCAGTCGGAGTCGAGCTCCTCCAGCGAGGCGGAGGCTCCGTATCCCTGCCCCGAGATCCAGCGCCTGCGGGAAGCCGCCGGCATCGCCCTGCGCCAGGACAAGCAGCCCCCGGCCCCCCGCCGCTGCGAGGCCAACCACAAAGGTGAGAGGAGGGTCCCGTGGGGCTCCCTCCCCCCCGTATTTTGGGGGGAGGGGGGGGTGGGTGTCAGAGCGTGTCTCCATCCCACTGCTCTGCTTGGCTGCAGGGTCCTGTAACGAGTCAGAGAGCAACGATGAGTCCATCCCGGAGCTGGAGGAGCCTGAGGGCTCGGAGCCGCCGCCAGCACAGACACAGGTTGGGGTGATTTTGGAGGCGGGATGTGGGATGTTGGGGACCCCCCCAGGGCGGTGGGGCTGCTCTCACTCAGTGCTCTCTGGCAGGCGCAGCTCACCCACTCACTGGGCACCGGGGAGGAGACGGTCAGCAAGGCAAAGCAGAGCCGGAGCGAGAAGAAGGCCAGGAAGGTGGGATGGGATTGATGGGGTCACCATGGCACTGGAGTCCTCATCCCATCCCAGGGATTGGAAGGGGGGGGGAAGCCTTGGGGTGTTGGGGGGCAAGTCCCCACTTTGGGGGTCTTCAGGTCATGGTGGGTACGGGGGTGATGTGGAGTCCCCTGTCCTGGTGAGGGGCTCAGCCTGGCTGCAGTGGCGCGCAATGTTGTTCCACAACCCTGGTTTTGCTCTTGTCCCAGGGGGCTGGGGTGTCACTGGGGGGCTGGAGCCCCCTTCCTTGGGATGGTGGGACATGAGGTCACCTCTGTGTATGTGTCCCCAGGCCATGTCCAAGCTGGGGCTGCGGCAGATCCACGGTGTCACCCGCATCACCATCCGCAAGTCCAAGAACATCCTCTTCGTCATCACCAAACCCGATGTCTTCAAGAGCCCCGCGTCCGACATCTACATTGTCTTTGGGGAAGCCAAGGTGAGGGGCGGGGGTGCCACCCGTGGGGCTGGCAGGGACATCCCTTTGGGGACGGGTGGGTGATGCCGTGTCCCCGCAGATCGAGGACCTGTCGCAGCAAGTGCACAAGGCGGCGGCAGAGAAGTTCAAGGTGCCGATGGAGCACTCGCCACTGATCACAGAGACGGCCCCGACCCTCACCATCAAGGAGGAGAGTGAGGAGGAGGAGGAGGTGGGTGCTGGGACAGGGGGGCAGCGGGGAACCTGGGGACAGGCCAACACTGGGGGGTGGGGGGTGACAATGGTGTTCCCACCTTGCAGGTGGATGAGACGGGACTGGAAGTGAGGGACATCGAGCTGGTGATGGCCCAGGCCAATGTCTCGCGCCCCAAAGCCGTGCGGGCGCTTCGGCACAACAACAATGACATTGTCAACGCCATCATGGTGAGTGGCTGGGAAGGGGGGGGGACTCCCTGGCACCCCTAGCATGAATTGGGGTGCTGTGGGGTGGTCCCCTCACACTCTGCTCTCTTCCACAGGAGCTGACCATGTAGCGGCCGGCGCTGTCCCGGCCCCCCTGTATAGATGCACAGTTACTACCCCCCTTCTGCCATCCTTCCTCTATACCCGCCCCATACTTCTCCTCTGCGTCTGTATCGCTCAATAAATGGCCTCATGTATCACTTGGATCGCACCCAGCCTCTCCTCATGGTGATTTGGGGGGCTCTGGGCTGTCCTGTGGCTCCTGCACCCTGGGGGGTGGAGCTGGGGGGCACCCGTGTTTCCAGCATGGGATGGGGCACCCAGGGAATTCAGGTGGCTGTGCTGGGACAGGTGGCTCTGGAGTGGGTACAGGGTGGGATGAGGTGACAGGAGTCCCAAGATGTGCCCAAAGCCATCAGGGCTTTACCCACTTATTGCTAATTAGAGCTGCTTAATGAAGCTGGGCAACCCCGGAGGGGCTGAGTGAGGGCTTTAGCAAGGAGACAAACCATGGTCGGGTGCAGAACTGTATTCACCTGTAACAACACTCCATACAGAAAGCAGACACACGCGGCCTCCCAGTGCCACCGATGGGGAGACGGAGGCAGGAAAAACCCCCTTAGCTCCCAGGTTATTCCCAGGTTTAAGTTCCATTGGAGCATTAAAATAACCCACTGCAAGTGGTTACAGCTTGTTTTAAACCTCTCCATACACAATCATGCCAAAAATAAGGCGTTTTTCCTTCCACATCTCCTGAAGTTGTTAATGACTTGAACATCCACATGTGCAATTTGGTTTTTAACCTGTAAATCATAGAAAGGCACTAAAACAACTCCAGCCCCACGCTGCTGCCTCCTGGGCTTGAGGAGGAGGAGAGGAGGAAGATCTCGGTCCCTGACACCTAGGGACCCCATGGATGGAGCTGGGACCTTCATCTCCCTTTCCCTCAGTGGATGGCAAAAGCACAAGGCAGGAAGAAAAAGTGAGCTTCTCCATCACAGCTTGTTTCCAGGGAAGATGCTCTCAGGGATGGGTATGTCCTGGCTAAATCCTTTTTCCTGCTGCTGGAGGATGTGAGCTGGGACCCTTTGCCTTGTTCTTTTCAGCCTTGAAACTGGAAGAGAAAGGGCCAGCTGTATCCCAGCCTGGCACCGGGGTGATGCAGCCTCATGTACCCCATGAGTCAAAGAGAAAGAAGGATTTGGGCTGCGAGGACCCTCTCTGGAGCAGAATTAGGGTCACCCTGACCCCAGCCTAAAGTGGGGTGTGATATTGATTCCATGCCAGATTGTACCGAGGGCCAGCACCTGTGATCCTGGGAAGGGCAGGTAAGGAATGGCCAGAGCAAGGTGGGGAGGGAGACGATGGAAGGATGAAGGCTGGTCTTTGCAATGGACAGAAAGGGGGCTGGACGAGGGTCTTTGGGGGGGCTGCAAGGGCAGAGCAGGGGTTAAAGGCACTGGGGGGTAAGGCCTGATCCCCCAAACTGCTGAGCCAGCATCTGCTCTTAGAGCACTCCCAGCCCTGCCAGAGCCACCCCTGGGTGCCAGAGCCTCTGGCTGAGACCTGGGGTGCAGCCTGGGATGTCCCATCCCTCTTCCAGCACCATCCTTCCTCCAGGATAACTAGGGACCATCCCCCCCTCCTCTGGTGCCTGCTGCAAATGGCACCTCTCCCTCTGCATGGGGATTCTGATTAAAAAAATAAGTGTGTATTTATAACTGCATATAAAACATATACAACATGTACACCCCGCTGCACCCCCCCCAGTCTTCCTAGGGTGGGTCTGGGGTCAGCTCTCCCATCCTGGTGCTGGCCCTCAGGGATAGCGTAGTCCCTAGGGAGCCCCAGAAGCCACCATGCACCCCAGGATGGGTGCCAGGGAAGACAGAGTTGGGGGGAGTTTCATGAGGCAAAGCTTTGTGCTTGGCAGGAAGGCAAGGCTGCAGCAGACACAGGGGTCTGTGGGCACACAGGAACCCACTGGTGGGGAAAACTTCAGCTGTGTGCTCCCCTCTCCAGCTTCTGGGGCCCCCTGGTATTCCTGAGCAGAGCTGGGGAGACGTGGTGGTGTTTTCAGGCTGGGCAGCAGCAGCACAGGCATTGGCAGCTTCTCCTGTGGGGCTGGAGCTGAAATGTTTTGACAACATCAACACCAGGTTTAAATAATTCACATTGTGGTAAACTTCATTCAAAAACAGGGGGAGGAAGAAGAGGAGGAGGAGAGCAGTTACAATAGGGATACCATGTGCAAAACTGTAAACCAGGCAGAGGGCTGTAGGTGACCTGTCTCCCCGCTGCAGCGGTAAAACTAAACTGGAGATGGCCACAGGCTGGGCTCCTGTCCTGGGGTCCTCCATGGTAAGAGGGCACCAGCTGCCCCTTGGAGCTGTGAACAGGATGGGAGTAACTGCATCCTGATGGAGCTCCAAAGCCTCTTCCAGAAGGAGGGTGAGGATCCCAGTGCTGCTGTGGGGTGTCTCCCTCCTCCCCCTGCTTGCTCTCAGGAGGAATCGCGGTCCATGCTGCACCCCAGGGCTTCGATGTCATTGCTGATATGCGAGATCATCCGGTCCCACTCGTCCTCCTCAGAAGGGACGGACTGGTCATCCGAGCTGCCCGCAGCGCCGTTGCCATTGGTGGTGGAGTTGGAGGTGGTGCTCAGAGTCCGCCTGTACCTCCCAAAGCTGTCTGTGATGATGCCCCGGCCGTCCTTCACCCCGATGGTCTCCAGGAAGTTCTCAAAGTGTTGGCTGTCCTTCTCGGGGATGAAGGGGCGAAGACCTGGAGCCGGTAAGAAAACACAAGGAGGGAACTGTCAGCATCATTTGTATGGCACAGACACCTGGGATGGATTTGCACATGGATTTGCTTGGCTGTCTGAAACACCCTGGGGTTTCTGAGTGCTTCAGCAGAGCCCTGCTGCACCATTGTGCCTCAGCTCCCCCACACAGCACAGGGCTCAGTGGAGGAGCCCATTTAGGGGGGAGGGAGGGATGAGGTCTCCTGAGGACTCCAGCTCCCATTTTACACCCCTGAGAACTGCAGCCTAAAAAATCCTGCTAAAGTGGGATTTTCTGATTTCAAGAGGATCGTCTTCCAGTTCCTCACCCAAACATATTGCTCGGCTTTACCGAGCTTATTGCTGCCACTGCAGCAGCCCACGCTGCAGGCTGCACTCAGGGAACATCTGTGCCGTCTCCCTCATGCCTCCCACCATGGGGCAGGGTCCCTGGAGGGTAGCTGTCACCTGCTGGAAGCAGAGGGGCAGCAGGATGCAGGCTGGACACACAACTGATTACCCTTTGAGGATTCCAAGTAACTAACTTGGTTTTGTTTGTAATTAGAGGCAGGGTGTCCATGTTGCTGACAAAGATGTTGAATAGTGCCAGTCCCAGCATAACCACCTGAGGAACACCCCTCATCATTAGCCTCCACTTGGACATTGAGCTTCTGACCACAACTCTTCGAGTGTGCCTATCCAGCCAGCTCCTTATCCACTGAGTGGCTTATCTCTCAAATCCACGTGCATCCTGTTTAGAGACAAGGATGTTGTGTGGGACAGTGCTGAATGCCTTGTACAAGTCCAGGTAGATGATGTCTATTGCTCTTCCCTTATCTTCCCAAACTCAGAGCAGGGAGTTTGAGGAAGGAGGGATTTGAAGAGTCCCTGAGGCTCTCAGCTGCCTTTTAAAGAAAGGGAACAGAAAGGTCCTGCTCCCCTGTCATGGTGCACACTCTCCTTCCAGCACCACGAAGTCCCTTCCGGGGAACACTGGTTCAATATGCCTGGATGTGCGGCACATCCACCACCAGAATCGCTTGATGCCAGGCACTGCATGGCTGGCCAAGGACCAGAACATTCTCACTTTCTACATCAGTGGGCACAGAGAAGCCTAGTGCCTGGTCTGGAGGCTCCCTCTGCAGTCAGGAAGGAGAGGTGAGCATCCTGAGGAGCAACTCAAGCCACTGAGGCTGGGGCCTGAGCAAGATGGATCCAGCTGCCTTCAGGAAACAGGTACCATCAAGGGAGAGACAAATTGAGATGTTGCTCCTTGCTTGGTGACATCCCAAGGAATCTCTGTGCCATCCACAACTATGCCTCTACTCCCTCAGGAGGCCCATGCATCAGCGAGTGGTACCGGGTACATCACGAGGGACTGGGAGCAGACCGATGCCAGCTCTCACCTTCCGCTTGGTCACCCATAATTGATCCCTGGCAGCTGCCACTCACCTAAGAGCAGGAACTTCCTGCTGTCCCCATAGAGCTGCTTCAAGTTGATGCAGAATTCATGGATTGAAGCCCCGTTGCGATATTCGTGCAGGAGCATTGCAAATTGCTGGATCTCTTGGGAAGAGAGTTTAGTGCGGAGCTGCAGAACAGAAGCACAGCACAACTGTCACTGAGGTTTTTTAGGAGGCAGAGATGATGTGGAGCCTGGGAATGCTGTTTATAGGGTTTATTGCTACTTGATAAGAGCTGCACTAATGAACCACCTCATCCCAATGGAAAAGCAGGACAGGCTGGTGTGACCCACTCCGGAGCTGGCAGCTTTCAAACAGCGACAAGTTGTGGGTGTACACAGGGCCTGTAACTCTTGAAGTGATGGACCTGGTGCACCATGGATGGTGTGGCATGCCTTTATGTGGTGAGAGGGGACTAAGGGACTGGGACGCCCCTGCAGAAGGACATAAGCCTGCGTTCAGGTCCCATGAGGCCTCCAAGTACAACTTGTATGAAAAGAAGGATGAGATGTTCCTATACCAGCATGAGCTCATGCTTTACACGCCAAGGGAATGAAACCAAATCCCAAGAGCAGTTAAATGCCTTCGAGGTCCTGCCACCCCAAGGACACCCTACCGTCATCATGTAGTCCTGGAGCAGCTCTGTCGCTGTGGTGCTCAACTCGCTCTCACTGACTGTCTTAATGTGTGGAGACTGTTGGGTGGAGAAGGAAGAGGGGGAGTTGTCACCTGCATCCAAGGTTTCTGGAAAGGAACTGGAATGCAAACAAAATGTGAGTCCTCCAGATCTCCTTGGCATCTTCCGCGTCACTGGTGGTTGTGGCATGGGAGAGCCTGGAAAAGCAGGGAGGCACATGGAGACAGGCTCTCTGCAGTCACGCTGGCAGCCTACAGCTCCTGAAGGGCATCTGAAGGCTCCCACACAGCACAGAGTGGGACTTTAACTACATTGGTTTGGTGGCCTGCTGAAAATGAAGCTTTATGTGGGAAAATCTCCCCTCCAACTGCTTTCTCTGTTTCTAATGGGGGGGGGGGGAAATCAAGGCCCCTTATTTTGTGTTAAATGTTAAATTTTCAAACAGCACCAATCAATTTTAAACAACTGGTTTGTGTGTCAAGTTTTCAGCCCACAAATGCCATCAACGCTTTCAGCAATCACTGATTCAAGAGGAAAAAGAATTCCAAAATACAGAGGTTTTGGGAAAACCTTTCTCCCTACTCCAGCTTGGACTTCACCAAGGCAAAGCAGCCAAGCAAGCATTGTACCCATCCCCACTTTGCTGACGCAGGGGACTGGGCATACATTGTGTACGTGACCATCTCTGGAAACCGGCGGTGGTGGAACAATCCAGGCAGGGACCAGGGCATTGCACACAGACAGTAAAAACACCGTCCAGTGTTTCAGCCAGACTGAGCAGAAGCTTTTCAATGTGCAGACAGCAGCAGTTCCTGCTCTGGGGGCTTTAACCCTAGCAGCGAGGCCACACTAATAAGCCCAAGTGCCGAGGGAGCTCAGCATGCCATGTTTAACTTACAAAGTGCTTGCTTCTGTTTCGTAAGATTCCTTAACATCCACTTTTGTAGAAGAGTCATCTGCAAGGAAAGCATTCAAGACATGGGAGCTTGAGAGGCAGAAACTCAGTGCTTTTCCCCAGCCCACGACCTACCCAAACTGATTTCTGACTTGGTTTTCCCAGCTGGAAGTTGAGAAGTGCAGGGCTGGGGCAAGGATGGTGCCAGCGGTGCTGTGGCAGGACTGGACACAGACTCAGCGGAGACGCAGAACCACAAAGGGATTGTTTTATGAGCTGCTTCCATCCAACATGAATAGAAAAGCAAAGGGTTTGGGGGGAAAGGATAATGGTTGATGTCCCACAGCCCAGCCGGGGAAACATCTGCAGGCACCAGAGAGTCTTCATGCCTGTCCAGCTCACCCTCAGTTAAAGCAGAGGAGAGGGTTGTTCTCAGTACCTTGCAGGACAGAAGCCACCAGGTCAGCTCTGAGCTCAGGGGGTGGCAGGAGAGTGGTGGTGGATGTTGGTGAAGATGAAGAGAGACTCAGATGGGCACGTAAAGAAAAAAGCAAGGGGAAGAGCCCAGACTTACCACTGTGTAAGGACATGTGCCGTGTTGGTGTGGAGGCCCCATCAAATATTGCTCTGTCTAAGAAGTCTATCGTGGACTCAGTGTAAACAATCTGGAAGACTTGGCTGAGAAGTGAGCACAGCTCCTCGGCAGTCACCTGGGGAGGGAGCAAAGAAGTGCTGGCACAAGGCAGAAGATGCTGCAGTGGCCTTTCTCTCTGGCTTCCTCGGGTGGGTATGCCATGTGGGAGAGTGGTGTATTCTATTTGTAGGGGTGTCCCAGAAAGGACATGGAACCCACCTGTCGAAGAGCCTGGGCACTACCTGACCCACAGGGTCTCCAGGACTGGAGGTACCAAACTTCCAGTCTTACTAGCTACCTCCTGCTGTCCCATAGGGTTTTCCTCAGTGCTAGAGAAGACAAACCCTGGAGATCTACCACCCCTCCAGAGAAGCATCCCAGCCCTCTTCAACCACCCAGACCCAACTGATAGGAGATGGGATGCTCTGTCATCAACCCACAGCTATTAATTAACACCCAGATTTCATGCTGACGTTTTGTCCTACTACTTAGTACAGCTCCCTGGGATTTTGGCTACATAACCTACATCCCAAATAGGTGCAGGCACCCCAGAGAGCATTACAGCTGAAAACAAGGTGAGCAAAACCCCACTCTGAAGGCAAAGGGTTCTTGCTATTGAAGCAGGAACACAGAGACCAAGATCAGAATCTCTGGATCCAGACATCAGATGAGACAAATTTCCAAGTCAGCACCAGGAAAATGTCCTGGTTAGCAAAATCCCATTGTGGGATGATTCAGCTGTCTTCACAGATTTGCTGCTGCTGGTGAAAGACTGGGGCAGCAGGCACCACCACCAAGGGAAAATCATCTTCCAACCCTCTTATGTCCAAATCAGGTCTGGGGCAGGGACCAGGTTTTCTCCTCCAGGTAGCACCCTGTGTGCCAGCAAAGCCCAACCCA
The DNA here is from genome assembly GCA_009867235.2 of Psittacus erithacus. Classification (NCBI taxonomy): domain Eukaryota; kingdom Metazoa; phylum Chordata; class Aves; order Psittaciformes; family Psittacidae; genus Psittacus; species Psittacus erithacus. The sequence continues at coordinate 25,784 of WYDI02141702.1, read as the reverse complement.
CAGTCTTACAACTGGGCCTATGTGTATCACACAATATATGGCCAGGTAAGCACCTGGTCATGTAACAGAGACGATACTTGGTGAGAGCAGAATAAGGCCACTCTAGGGCTGATGGCTTTCCACCATCCACCTGAGAAGTTGTGGCCACCCCAGTCTAAGAGCCAGAAAACATCCCCCAATCCCAGTCCCAGTGCGGTCGCAATCTGAAAGCGATCTGAGACTTTGGAAGCAACCCCAACATGGGGCAGTTTTAATGGAGTGTCTTGAGCCTTACTTTGTTCTCCGTAGCCAGGATCACCAAGCAACAAGCTTCAACAGGAACCACCCCACTCTCAGACAGCGAGCCCGAAGTGAGTGCTTTGGAGCTCTCAGCACAGAGACTCTGGCTTGGGGAGATCCCAGGGTCCTGAGCTGAGAAAGAGAGAAGTCGTGATGAAAACCTCAAGGCAGGGAAAGAACAAGGAAGAGTCCTCACACGGCAACCTGGACTCTGAACAGGATGCCTGTGGAGAGAGCAAAGCCCCCAGAGCAGGAGCACAGAGGATCCCACGGCCAGGAGAAAGCACCATGGAGAACAGAGCTCCCAGAAGCTAAGGATCTGCAACTGAACACTGCACAGGGCCAAAGTCTTTAATGCACAGCCTTTAATTCAAAGACAGTTCTTGACAACTCTGTAAACCACCAGCTTCAATTCCATGGTTTAGCCAGCCTCAGAAATCCAGCAGCAGAATTACAGCTTTCTAAGTCACTCTTTATTGTATAGACTGTCCTTTGCTGTCACAGGGTTTATAAGCCACTCAGTCACTGTCATTACATCTTTTAAGTAGCTCAGTGTTCCCCAGATGCTACAGCCCAAAACCGCACAGGTGTGACAAGCACAGGGTTGCCAGGAACAGACTGGAGGCAATCGCCACGTAGTATAAAAAGCGAGATGTGTCAGAAGTAATACTACCCCAGTTATTCACCACAGGCATTTAGACATCCAACATGGTGATGGAATCCTCCCAGCAACAGCACAAGGGTTGTGAAGAGCAGGACCAGTTCCAGGCACAAGCACAGGCTGGGGGGAGACTGGACTGAGAGCAGTCCTGAGGAGACTGACTTGGGGAGACTGGTCGATGAGAAGCTCACCATAACCTAGCAGTGTGCACTTGCAGGCCTGAAACCAACCATGCCCTGGGCTGTATCACCAGCAGGTCAAAGGAGGAGATTCTTCCCCCTCTGCTCTGCTGAGACCCCACCCTGCAGTTCTGTGTCCAGCTCTGGGGCCTCCAACATAAGAGAGATGTGGAGCTGTTGGAGTGAGTCCAGAGGAGGCCACAAAGATGCTGTGAAGGCTGGAGCACCTCTGCTATGGAGACAGGCTGAGAGAGCTGGGCTTGTTCAGCCTGAAGAGAAGGATCCAGGGACACCTTAGAGCAGCTCCAGTGCCTAAAGAGGTTGATAAGAAAGCTGGAGAGGGGCTTTTGACAAGGAGCCTGCAGGGATAGGACAAGGGGGAATGGCTTTAAACTGACAGAGGGGAGACTGAGATGAGATCTGAGGAAGAAGTTCTTCCCTGTGAGGATGGTAAGGCCCTGGCACAGGTTGCCCAGAGAAGCTGTGACTGCTCCATCCCTGGCAGTGTTCAAGGCCAGGTTGAATGGAGCTTGGAGCAATCTGGTCTAGCAGAAGGTATTCCTGCCTGTGGCAGGGTGTTGGAACTGCATGAACTTTAAGGTCCCTTCCAACCCCAACCATTCCATAATTCCGTGAAGGACACTTTGGTCTGTTCTCATCCAACACAGCCTTTGTCCTGTTTCTTGTCAGGCTGGCTGCTGTCCTCCATAAGCATAAATCCGGCTGTTGTGAGGCTCTGGCTCACACCCCCAAAACATGGCACCCACAAAATATGAGGCCATGTCCTGCCTGTGCTGGCCACAACCTACCTGTTTTCAGCACGACCAAGTGAGAGGAGTCATCTCGGATGTAGGAAACAGATGCGATGTCATGGATGGGGACCCTGAGGATGAGATCTTCTCCATCCCTCCACACCAGCTTGATGTTGTATGCAGAGAGGCTGATGACAGCATCATGTTCCTGGGTCAGCTGCCCTGGGAGCTGGTGTGCTCTCTACAATAAACATTTTACACTGATTTGCTCAAATGTTTCCTCTTTGGTGATGGGCTGGTAATGAGCTTCCCTCCCATCTTTGTAACGCCAGGATGAAGGACACCAATTAGACCAAGACCCAGCCTGAAGGCAGCTACAAAGTCTACTCTTTTTCTGTACTGCATGGAGAGGTGACAGAGTAGGCCACTCAACATGCTAAGTGCTCACCTTTGCATTATCGATCAAATGCAGGATTTCTGTGCGGCTGGAGGGATTCAGGTACCCTGGGATGGATGTGAGTTGACCTAAATACTGAGAAAGAAGAACCAAACCATTACCACAGTACAAACACACAGAGAACACCCCCGAACACACCAGCTACTACAAGAAAGACACCATCAACACAGAGCAAAGGGGTGGTGGCCAAAGGCCGTGTTTAGAACATGCTATATATGGAGGATCTCTCATGCCTTGAAGCCACCATAATGCTCTCTCTATATATACTCTCTCTCTATAACTATATATAGTTATATATATAGTCTATATAGATAGATCTATATACATATATACAAGTCCTAGCCAGGCAGATGTTACCTTCACTTCTTTCTCGATGTAATCATTCAGCAGCACATCTGGTTCAACGCGGTCAGGCAGGGACACCACCACCGTATGCAGAGGCCGCCTCTCTGTAACCTTCTCTTGGGCTTTTTTATCTCGCCCTTTTTCGCCCTTCAGGAAGACTCGTTTGAAAGGAGACACTATTCCAGGCTGAGGAGAGAAAGAGAAACACCGGGTCCTTCGGGTTAAGGGCAAGAGAGGGAGTTTCTGCAGAGAAATGGAAGGAAACTGTAAGAGCAGGTAGGGACAGGACAAGGGGGAATGGCTTTAAACTGACAGAGGGGAGATTCAGATGAGATCTGAGGAAGAAGTTCTTCCCTGTGAGGGTGGTGAGGCCCTGGCACAGGTTGCCCAGAGAAGCTGTGGCTGCCCCATCCCTGGTAGTGTTCAAGGCCAGGCTGGATGGGGCTTGGAGCAACCTGGTCTAGTGGAAGGTGTCCCTGCCCATAGCAGGGGTTTGGAACCGGATGAGCTTTAAGGTCTTTTCCAACCTAAACCAGTCTGTGATTCTATGATTCTATGAAACCATCAGCATTCTCTGCCCAGTGCTCTTCCAGCCTGTAAATCTGCACTCACAGCCTGGTTTGACCAGCCTTAACCACTGAGCAGACAGTCTGGACTTAGAGCTATGACTCCACAAGTGCAGGATGATCCACTGAAAACCCTTTTCCTGGGACGTCTCATGAGAACAGAAGTGTCTGCTACCAAAATGGGATTTTTTTCCCCTAAAGTCAGAGTGCCCAACCTTTCAGTGAAAAACAAATACAAATAGCTATTCAGATGAGGAGTGGTTAGAGTCAGCAAGCCATGCCCACATGCCTCCTCCCTGCTCCACAGCCATTTTATATTTCACCCAAGCATTTGCAGCAAGCAACTCGATGAAGGATTGCGAAAGGAAAAGGCAGAGATGCTGAAAACTCGTCTGAGGTCTCCGAGGAGACCCACAAACATGAGTACATGACACAGGAGATGGCCTTCCCTAGGAAAACCAGCTATTGGCTGTTCATGAACCACTGAGTGCTGGGTTTGGAAAGACATGGGAGCCAATATGAGTCCAGCTGGCAGCAGCATACACACATGGGCCCCCAGCTATAGAGGAAGAACTGCCACTCTCCTTCCACCTTGGCATGCAGCAGACAACACAGGAAAGCTGCACACCCAGGGCCCATCACTAACCTGAGTTAAATGCCCATCAAGTGCCTCACCAGCCCGCTCCATGACTAAATGACTGTGAGTGTGCACGGATGTCTCTAATTCAGTTTACCAGCTCCAATGGATTGTTTGAAGTGGGCAGATCTAGAGCTTGGGATTCTCAGCAGTGTGAAATGGCCACTGCATGGACTGGAGGGGAAAGGCAGAGCTCCTAAGCTCCTCAGTGGATGCCCCATGCACGTCCAGCTCTGGCTGCCCCATCCCACGGCAGTGATGCTTTCTGCATCCCACTCCTCAGGGCAACCACATCTTGATTTCCCTGATTCTGCACGGGCAGAAAAGATGGTTCCAAGTCAAATTAAATATAAACCAAGTGCTTCTGCTCAGGCAAACATGGAGTGCTTTGCAACCTCAGAGAACAGCACCTTCTGGCAAATTCAACTCATCTCTTGCCATCGTCCACTGCAGGACTTTGCCTTAGAAATCACCATCAAGAAGAACTGCTGCAGACCTTTCACCTAAACCGCTTGAGCCTTGCCACAGGACATTATAATTGGCAGGGGAACACCATCACCAAGTCACCTACTCCCTGCACAGCAGCTAACGACCATGCTCAGGTGCACACGTGGGACCTGCTCCCATCAGGCAGCTTCAGCCTCTCCCATTGCTTTTCTCAGTGTAGACAAGCATGGGTTGGTGTTGGGACTGGCGCTGTTCAACAGCTTTGTCAGTGACATGGTCAGTGGGGTTGAGCACTCTCAGCAAGTTTGCTGACGACACTGAGCTGTGTGGTGCAGTCAGCAAACTGGAGGGAAGGGATGGGATCCAGAGGGACCTGGGCAGGGTGCAGAGGTGGGACAGTGCCAACCTCATGGGTCAGGGCAATCCCAAGTATAAATACAGGCTGGGGGAGACTGGATTGAGAGCAGCCCTGAGGAGAAGGACTTGGGGGTGTTGGTCCATGAGAAGCTCTCCATGACCCAGCAGTGTGCACTTGCAGCCCAGAAAGCTAACCTGGAACTGGATGAGCTTTAAGGTCCTTTCCAACCCAAACCACTCTGAGATTCTATGAGTCTATCTACAGGGCCAAGAGAGATTAAAGCCAAACCAAAAGAATTTGAAACCATTGTATTAGGATGGGAAAGTGGATGGAAAAGCTCCTGGCTGAATAGTATTTACCAGCTCTCACAGTGAGCCAGGCACCACAAGGACACTGAGGACAGTGCAGCCCTGAAAAATGTCCCTTGGACCAGGAAGATAAAAATAGAGAGTTTGTAGGACAGAAAACAAAACTACACAATGTTGGCCTTGTGAAACAGCTCTGCCTTTACAGCAGCAGGACCAAGACCACCAAGCACTCCAGGCTCTAGGGAAGGCATCCTGTCGAGGGGCTGGGACCATTCCTAGCTCCAGAAAGAAGAAAATCCTGAACACAACAGCTCTTTTTGCCAAGACCGGTGCATGGGGGGCTCTGCCTCCTCACCAACAAGAATGTCCAACCCCAAACCTTGACTGCTGGTACATAAACGTCTCGTTCCACCAGCACACTGTAGGAATCAACAGCAGAGATGCAGAATTCTGCTGCCAAGGTCAGGGTTGTGCCACAATGGCCCCCAAACCCTTCCCCCTCCACCAGCCAGGGTCGGGCAGCTCCAGCTCAGTTCACCCCTGCATGCCAAGGCTGCCAGATCTGTCCCAGTCCATATGGAGCAAACCAGAAGAAACTTGCTTTTCCCTAGAGGATGCAGGCAGCCCCAGTAGGGCTGGGAGGATGCTGCAACAGGACCATCCCAGGCCCCCTGAGCCCCAGGCTCTCCTGGAAGGAGGATTTGGGAAGGCCAAACCAAAGACAAAGTCAACACCCCACATGACGCAATGTGGAACAGCAGCTTCTGCATTTCTGGGAGTCAACATAAAACCAGCACCTACCTCGTTCTCCATTGAAGTACCCACCTAACGGGGAACAGAACCAAACAGTGCTGGAGCAGAGCCTTTGGTGGCTACACTGGAAGCACCTCCGAGGGGGGAGAGAAGCTGCTATCCTCGTCTCAGGGGCTTCCCAAGCTCGTGGCCCGTGCTGAAGGGCAGGCAAACCCGGCTCACAGCCAGGAAGTGCAGTAACCACAGCTTCCTTCTGTTACACGCAGCAGCAGTGACAAAATCAAGTTGCTGGTTAAGAACTAGCAAGGTCTGGCAGCAACAGGGCTGGGCGCAAGGCAAAGTGAGGCGCTGAAGCCCATTTCAGAAAGGTTGATCATGTTCCTGGCTCCCAGACACATCATTCAGCCTACTACATCCCTAAACCTCCTGGAACTCCTCAGCATCCTTTGGCCTTTGCCGCTACAGCCTGAACTTGCGCCCAGGATGGAAATACCCCCGGCCCACAGGAGTTTTTAACCCTGGTTCTTCCCCTGAGTTTTGGAGCTGTTTTGTTCTCCAAGAGAAGCTGTGGCTGCCCCATCCCTGGCAGTGCTCAAGGCCAGGTTGGACGGGGCTTGGAGCAACCTGGTCTAGTGGAAGGTGTCCCTGCCCGCGGCAGGGGGTTGGGAACTGGATGAGCTTCAAGGTCCCTTCCAACCCAAACCACTCTGTGATTCTATGATCTATTGAGACCAAGGGCTGTGAAGCTTTTTCAGGTTCTGTATTTCTAGTCCTTAAGATTCACATTTGAAAAGTAAAGCTTCGAAATGAGGTTAAGACTTTCCTGCCTGAGCCAAGGCCTCCCAGGAGGCCCTTCAGGAGAGCACGAGGTGTTCAAGAGAGCCTTGCAGGGCTCAAACGTGAGCCCAAGAGTCAGGCCCAGGGGATTAATGAAAATAAGCTGCTCATTTCACAAGCAGAAAATCAAATTAAACAGGTGAAGGCAGTGATTTCCCTGATGAAATCTGTGTGTTAAGCAGAGGCAAGAAGGAGGTCGGTTGGAGAAGTGGTACCCAAAGACTTGACAGGCTGCAGCCCATTGGTGCTTGCACCTTGCAGATTCTTCCCATCCTGGGGTGCAAGTGAACCTCTCCAGCACACTGTCTAATTAGTAGGTTTGGGGAAAGAAGGACCTCATTTCTCCTTAAAACCCATAAAATAAGCTTGTTTTCTTCTCCAATCCCTCCTTGCTCATGATATCAACCTCTGAATACAACTTCTCAGCCCGCTTTCCTGCACTTCTCTCTGGTCCAGAGGCATCTGCAGCAGAATAGCTTGGGCAGTCCTGTAAAAGTCACGAGGATGGGGAGCAGGGCTTGTCTGGAAAGGACAGGTTCATCCCTGTGCCAGGGAACCTGCTGGGCACTATCAGAACAGGGCAACGCAGGCAAGAGATGCCAGGAGCATGGCTAGCTTCTCAAAAGCATTTAAAAACATCTTGAAATCAGGAGAAGCAGCAGGGAAGGGGTTACATGAACACCTTGTGCCAGCCACGACTCAGCAATTCATGCTTCTGGGAGAGGATGGGAAACATGGTCACTTCTTAAGGAAATGTGGTCAATTCTCAGGACCTCCTGCTATCAATGTCTCTGAAATTCAGGAGGAAAAAGGCAATTTCATCCATTTAAGGAGGCATTTAAGACTTGGTTAATCCATAGAATCACAGAATGGTTTGGGTTTTAAGGGACTTTTAAAGCTCATCCAGTTCCAGCCCCTACTACAGGCAGGGACACCTTCCACTAGACCAGGTTGCTCCAAGCCCCGTCCAACCTGGCCTTGAACTCTGCCAGGGATGGGGCAGCCACAGCTTCTCTGGGCAACCTGTGCCAGGGCCTCACCACCCTCACAGGGAAGAACTTCTTCCTCAGATCTCATCTCAATCTCCCCTCTGTCAGTTTAAAGCCATTCCCCCTTGTCCTGTCCCTACCTGTCCTTGACAAAAGTCACATAAGTTTGAATGAGAGACACTGGAGAGGAATCAGAATGGAACATAACACACCTAGGCCCAGGGCACATGGTACTGGTGAGTGCCAGGGACCAACTGCCACCAAGCTGGTGGCTTGCTGGGCCTGCACACCCAGCCATTCATCCTCGCCCTAGCTCCCTCTGGGAGCTTTGGAAATGGCAAAAGAGCCATTTTTGGGAAAAGGGAGGATTTAAACTTCATTTAGATCACCATTACTCCAGCTGGAGCACTGGCAGTTTCAGTTTCCTGCTTTCATTCAGATCCAGGCCACTTGCATTCATCAAGAAACCACTGAGGCCTTGGCTGGCCCCTTTAAATACATTCAAGCCTTTGAGCTGAACACAAAAGAGAAAGTGCATCCCTCTGTAAGCCGAAGAAACAGCTTCTTAATCCCCTCGAGTGGATTATCTCAAATTTGTAAGGCTAATTCTCCCCCAGCACGTCTGCATGGAGATTAAGGGAGCCTGAGCTCTAAACAGCCACTCAGTGCTGCTGCTGGCTGGCAGTGCATCCCTAGGACAGCCTGCATCCCAAATCCAGTTATCCTGTTCCTAAAGGGATGCATAGCACACTTGCTTTGGGTAAAGGCAGAACTCCTCTAGAGAGCTGCCAGCAGCGCTTCAGGATCGGGCTACGTTTGGGAGCAGATCACAAAGCCAATCTTAAGTGCACTGGCGACGTGAAGGCTTCAGTGGAGGGAGTAGCCGCACAAAAGAGAGCATGTGATACAGCACTGCATGAAATAATAAGCCCAAAGGGGCTCTGTGTGAGCTTACTGTCAGTGGCGGGCACAAGGAAATGAAGAAAGGACCACAGGGCATGTGTGGAAGGACAAGAAGTCACAGGAGGTGCCTGTCATAACAAAATGTGAAACCAAGCAAGAAATAAACAACATTCAGCTTGTTTAGAGAAGACCTGGCAGGTCAGAAATAAACTCCAACCAGACTCCATTTGTGGCGATGCCACAGAAACATGGTTTTGTGGGTGCAGAATAGGCTCCCCAGCACCAGCCACCGTGCTCCATGAGCTGAGGGCAATAAGAGCACAGAGGGATTCTGACCTGGGAAAGCCAGAAATGTGATGAGTATGTACTCTGTATCTTCAAAGTAATGCTGCAAGTGCACAGCCCTGCCAGAAGAAGAGCTTATTTATCTCTCTTTGCTCCACAGAGAAGCACTGCAACACTAATACCTGAAGGGGGAGACCGGGGGTTGTTCAGCCTGGAGAAGAGAAAGCAGCTCTAAGAGAAAGACCTCAGAGCAGCTTCCAGTGCTTAAAGGGGCCAATATGAAATCTAGAGAGGGGCTTTTGACAAGGGCCTGTAGCGACAGGACAAGGGGGAATGGCTTTAAACTGACAGAGGGGAGATTGAGGTGGGATCTGAAGAAGCTCTTCCCTGTGAGGGTGGTGAGGCCCTGGCACAGGTTGCCCAGAGAAGCTGTGGCTGCCCCATCCCTGGCAGTGCTCAAGGCCAGGTTGGATGGCGCTTAGAGCAACCTGGTCTAGTGGAAGGTGTCCCTGCCTGTGGCAGGGGGTTGGAACTGGATGAGTGTTAAGGTCCCTTCCAACCCAAACCAACCTGTGATTCTATAACATGTTGTTTACTGATGCTCACCAAGACCTTCTCTGGTCCTGGACCAGAACAAGGCAGGAGGCCTCAAACAAGTACCAGGGCCAGCTAGGGCATTCAGGTAGATGCAACCTTTTCCAGATCATCCTGTCATTGTAATTAGGTTTGTTTTGACTCGACCAATACTCAACCTCATCCCCAAAAAAGCCAGTTAGATCTCTGAATTTGCAAGGGGGTGATCAAGGAGTTAGCTCCTGTCCTTGCTATGAAGAAGACTGAGCTGTCTTTGACTGCTGTCTATAGCCCAAGCAGCTGAGCACAAGTCAAAACTCACGTTCCACAAGCAGCTCAGCAATGCACGCAGCAAAGCCAAGCAGATTTGGAGTTGTCTGACCAGCAGCGGCACCCAGCCCAGTGCTGGCAGCCCAGGTTTCTGAGCAGGGATGGGCAGCTGATTCAGTGCTAAGGAGCAGGACCCTCTCCACATTTAACTTAAGAGGTAGTTTCATTGAGGAACATCATTTGGTGCTGACATGTGGTAGGAAAACAGCCTCTGGTAAGATGGGATGGTCCCCACTACCCCAGGTCCCACAAATGCACCACTGAGACCCCACCACTGCAAGGGAAAAACACATCAAGAGCTCAGCAACTCCAGAGGAGCCACGGGGAGCCCCCTCGAAGGTTCATGTGGAATGAATGCTGAAAACCATGTTCTCCAGTCTGAAAAAGCCCAGCTCTCTCAGCCTGTCTCCATAGCAGAGGTGCTCCAGCTCTCAGAGCATCTTTGTGGCCTCCTCTGGACTCACTCCAATGGCTCCACATCCTTCTTATGCTGTTGCCCAAAGCAGGACTGCAGGTTGGGTCTCACCAGAGCAGAGAGGAAGAATCCCCTCCCTCAACCTGCTGGTGATGCAGCCAAGGACATGGTTGGCTTCTGAGCCCAAGCACACTGCCAGGTCATGGTGAGCTTCTCATGGGTCCCCTTTCTAGCCCTGACAGCTTTCCTCCAACCCAGCCAGCAGACAGATCTTCTCTGAGATCACTCTGGCTGCTCAGAGAGCCTCTAGATCCTACCACCCTGACCAGCAGCCTTGTGGTAGGACAATCTCCAGGTCCTCACATGGCTCCACATGACCTGGCTTCATCTCCCTGGGCTGGTCCTGCTGGCCCTGGTACCTCTTGCTGCTCCCCATCTCCCTGCAGGCTGACACAGCGATGACCCCAGCAGTATCAGAGTGAAATAATAAAAAATAATCCCTATTTCATCCAGATTTGACATCACTGTATTTGATTTCAAAGCCACTCCTCAACCAAACACACCATTAAATATCAGTAATGTAGAAAGAGGCTTTTCCTAAAAACAATGAGCCTGGCGCCTGAGTCCAGCTTCAAAAACACAAAGAGAACAGCAGCTTGAGATGAAAGGCAGCGGCTGCACAAAGCCCACTTACAAAGCAAAGCTCAGCTCTGTGTTTTCACATTTGGGACCGCCCTGCCAGCTAAGCCGGGCTCCAGCCTCCCTTACAGGATTTTCCTCTAAGGCAAGAGGAAAGGAATTTTCCCCAGCTATTTTTAGCAGAGCCTTGTTCCTCCTGCCAGAGAGATTCCTAAGGCTCGGCTCAGGCCTCCACCCACAGCTTTCATCTCTGGGTGCACAGCCGAGCCAGGCTGAGCTGATGCATCTGGAAGAGGCCCCAGGCAGAGACACACAGGAGGCTCGCCCTGACGCAGCCTCGCAGATTGCAGTGGAGCCTCTGGGCTGAGAATGAGAGGGAAAGGCATCAACACAGCCACCGGCTAAACCCTTCTCTAGGAGCAGCACACCTCTAAAAGCAGTACTAAGAGCAGCACAGGAGCTCAAGGGGCTTGATCTCTTGCTGTCTCCCTTCCTAATTCCATGAATCTGCCTCTGCAGGATGGGACAGAATTTAAGCCCAGCTGACAGAGGGGAGATTTAGATGAGATCTGAGGAAGAAGTTTTTCCCTGTGAGGGTTGTGAGGCCCTGGCACAGGTTGCCCAGAGAAGCTGTGGCTGCCTCATCCCTGGCAGTGTTCAAAGCCAGGCTGGATGGGGCTTAGAGCAACCTGGTCTAGTGGAAGGTGTCCCTGCCTGTGGCAAGGGGTTGGAACTGGATGAGCTTTAAGGTCCCTTCCAACCCAAACCACTCTGTGTTTGCACAATTCTATGATCCCTGATTTTCCCAAAACATTTCTATCCAAGGTATCAGGACTAAAAGATTTTGAACACTCCCCTTCTTTTTAAGTTCAAACATTTATTTCACATCCCCAAAGTTTTTTTTCTATCCAAAACTACACCTCCAGTGTTTTCTCCTTAAGTCCAGCTTCTAGAGTCATGCTGAAGATGGAGCTTCTCACAAACAAACCCCTAAGGAGATGGCTGCCATTTGTCCATCCCCACAGAATCCAAAGGTTTTCCAGCATCAGAACCAGCTCCAGGAGGTCTCTCTCACCTCCCACCATTTCTGTGCTTCCCTCAGCTGTGCCAGTCAGGTCCTGGGAACAGCAGGAAGTGGTCTGACAGGCATGGTCTCAGGGGGTGGTTGTACCGAAGCACTGACTGATGCTGATGGATCTCTGCAGATTATGTTCCCAGGACCCTGCCTGCTGCAGGGAGGATTTTAAGGAGGGGAAGACCACACTTTCCAGCCCAGCTGCACCTTCAAGCCTTAGAAGCAGATGTGGAAGGCCACCCACACAGAAAAGATCAATACTCTGGGTCCAGGAGGTGGATGGGCACCACAGGGAGAGCAGGCAGCAAGGCACTGGCAAACAGACACTACCTCAGGCAGTCAGGTAAGGTGAGCTTCTGGCTTACTGGTGTTCTTCATATGAGATCATGCATGTCATGGAAGACAGAAGGGAAAGGAGAAGAAGAGGAGCAGCCATGGGAATTGTCTAAGCACCACTGGGCCCCAGCTGGAGGCTTGTCCTCCAGCACAGCCCCTTGAACTTAATTTTTTTTCAGGAGATTATTCCCATTCTTTGCATGCTGAAAGAAGAAAGGTGAAACATCCAGAGATGCAATTACATAGTTTATGGCTGTCTGCTGAGAGGATGGTTTCACAAGGAAACACCCTTTGCATTGACTCAGTGTAGACAAACTCCCCAGCAGGTTTTTGTCTAGACTGTCAAATTAGGAATCTGGGATGTTTCTGGCAGTAAGAAACAAGGTCTGGGTTGTTTTAGTGTGTTCTCTGGGAGGTGCTGCTATTTGTTTCCATCAGTTCAAGAAGCCAAAATCCCTACATTGAGAATGCATGTGTGCAGCTTACACACCTTGAAGCTTTTCTTTCCTTCTCAGGACACAGACTGCTGGGGGCACAGAGGGACCCTTCCCCTAAAAACAAGGTACGCAAAGTGGCGCCAGCTCCTTCAGGAGTCCTTACAGGAGAGGTGGCTTATACTGTCTCACTGTGCAGCTTGTGGTGTTCAAGGTCACATGTGATTTACAACAAGCAAGAGAATAGAGGAGTCATGTGGGTAACTTGGCTTTGTGTCCCACAGCTCAGGGATGACTTCCCAAGCTATTTAAGACACACTAAAACTGTCTCCTCCCAAACTCAGTCTCCTCCTGGGCACAAAGACCTCTTCATTGGTGTTTTCCATGAACAAAGCCAGCTGAAGACGTGGTGTCCCTGGTTTTTGTGTCACCATCAAGCACCAGTCCCAGGCAAGCCCTGCAAAGAACACTCCTCAAGGTGACATCCAGCTCCCTGAGGCAACTGCTCCTCTAAAGCCAGCACTGTTCCAGCTTCAAGGGTGACTTCAGCTTTATCTTCCAGAATAAAGCCTTCCAGAAATAGCCTGGCTAGACCTACACAAGGCAGACAGAGCTCATCTGCCCTGGGTGGAAGCATCATTCATTTCCAGCAGTAAAAACCAAAAAAACCCTATACGGGATGGTGGGTCACCAAGGCCTCACCACCACCATCAAGGCCTCTCCACCACCATCTCTTCATGTTAGCTCAGCCAGGCTCTGAAGATTTCCCATGTTTCCTGCCTCATGTGCAAGCTGCTCTCAAAGGTGGTTTCACACCTCAAATTAAACCAGGAAAGGTGGCCATTTAATGCTTTTAATCAAGAAATCGCTATATTTTGCTAATCTAACAAGGTTACAAAACAAAAGTGGGGAAGCCCAGACATTCACTCAACCCAAAGTCCACATCCAGCAGCACAAAATGCACTGTCAAAGTTGATTTTTAGAGCTTAGAGCACTTGCTTTGGTTAAGAAAAGGCTGCCTGGCAAACTTCAGTGCATGGATATCAGAAGGGTGTGGTATAGCTGGCTTCTAGCTAGGTAAACACAAAAAGGTACTTTAGGAGACAAGGAGAAGCTGGTGACCAAGTCTGCAGATGCACACAAGTTCATTAAGACTAAGCAAAGAACCTGAAGGACTATGGAAACACTGCTTCTAAGTGTCTCTTCTGAATGGTATTAAAGCCAGTAGAACAGGATAAAGACAAGCAGAATTTTATACAAGTCAAATTAAATTTGCAGAGATGCTTCAAGAAATCTCTACTCTCCCTTTTCAAGATCTGGGTTTACCATATAATCCTTACATCCTCAGCTGGCTGGGCTTCAGTGCAGTCCTAGCACATGGGTTTAGCCATCCACCAAGTATGGCCACAGAAAGTGCTGCCAGCACCAACTCCCAAAGCTGTTTTGAAATGAAGCAGAGAGAAGCTACACAAGGGAAACAAGACAACAGCTCTCAGAGACACGACTGCATATTTCCAAAGGGTAGGTGACAAGGAAAGGGGGTGCTGCCTCAACCCACCCTACTCCAGAGCTTCCCCCTATGATACAGCAGCACATACAGCAGTCAGAGGAGACTTTGGAAGCAAAACAAGCCAGCATGGAGCAAAACTTAGGAGTTTTTCATGCTGAAATGAAGCTTGGCAGGCTCAGGAAGGACCCATACAGGCTGACAGGTGGGAAGCAGGGAGGTGGAGGTGAGAAACCAGAGCAAGAGCCTTGGCCTGACTCAGCCACAGCTGGCACAGACCTGAAAACTCCCTTCAACTGCATCCACTGCAGTTCCCCTCTGGAGGAGCAGGATCAAGTGGCTGTCTCCAGCTGAGGTGAGGCAATACTTTGCCTCAAAGGATGCCGATTGTTCAGGCTTCTTGGCCTCGGGCACACATGTAAGACACTTGCAATGGGCAGAGTCTAAAGCCTGGAATTTCACCACCACTCAGGCTGGCTCCTGACATTTCCTCTGTTAGGAGCCAATTTCTTGAGAATATCTGTTTACTTAACATTATGCCAAAACTTGAAGAAAACCAGTGATTTAGGAATCCTTTTACCATTGGTATTCCTGCCCAAAGGAATTCAAATGCAGAGGAAGTACAAGCTCTCATTATGCACTGGTGGGTCAGCCAGACTCTGACCTTTGTGCTCCAGTTTCAGCTTGGCAGTTCTCTTGGTTTCCATAAATCCTTTCACTGCTTTCCTGACAAAGTTAATTTATTTCAGAGTTATTTTTATTTATTGACAGTGCTCTCTGCCCCATAAGCACAGAGGCTGAGCCACTCGTGACAGCAGCTACCTCCAACCTGGAAGGTTTCCAGACCTTCCTTTTTGCACACTTCAGCCACCCAGAGCCAAGAGGAAAGCACATGAGCTCCCCTTATGCTACAGAACATAATTAATCTCATTTATTTCAGCCCCTAAATTCTGCTTTTAGCTGCCCTTAAGACACCAAAAGACAGTGACACCAGGATGGCCAGTGCTATTCTCCAGTGGCTTTACCTTCCCTTGGAAACACCAACAGAGCTGACGCAGTGAGTTTTGGTTGTCCTACCTTGCCTCTCAGAAAATCTTGATTGTCTGAAAAGCATGGCATCAAAATAAGATTAAGGCATGAACCAGCTGTAGTCTGAGATTAGGAATGTGAAATAACTTGGAAATCCATATGTCAGGCTCCCCACAGTCCCTGTGAAGTCTCTCACCTGCGTCTGGGCTGATCCCATAGGCACCAGGTCTCCCAATTCCTGGGCAGGAAAGGAGGAAAAGGCAGCCCAACACTTCAGCCTGGAGAAATCAGCTGCATCTAAAGCTAAGTGTAGAGTCTGACTCTCCTTTCATCTCACATCAGAAATGGGAACACAAGTGCAACTAGACCACCCTCCAGCTTCTCCTTCATCCAAGTCTCCTGCTCTAAATCCCATTCCTGGCTCACTCCACCAAATGGTTTTAAAGCTCTGCCAGACTCTCAGAGGGGATCTGCCAAGCTGTATGGACCATGGCTGCAGCACATGTTGTGATGCCACTGGCCTGTCATCACCTCTCTCCTCACAGCTTCCGGTGCCAAGCTGCTCACTGAGCTCTACCTCCTCAGTTGGAAGTTCACTCCCCGTTGGAGGTACCGCTCCCGACACAGACATGCCACAGCATGGAAGCACACAGTAACCAGGTAACGTTCTCAGACTTGGAGGTGAAAATCATGAAGCTTCCTTGGAAAAAAGAGAAACAGAACAAAGTCATCCAAAACCTAATGAACTGAGAGCTGGAGCACCTCTGCTATGGAGACAGGCTGAGAGAGCTGGGCACATTCAGCCTGGAGAAGAGAAGGCTCTGAGGACACCTTAGAGCAGCTTCCAGTGCCTAAAGGGGCCAACAAGAAAGCTGGAGAGGGGCTTTTGACAAGGGGTCTGTAGAGACAGGATAAGGGGGAATGGCTTTACATTGACAGAGGGGAGATGTAGACAAGATGTAGAAGTTCTTTCCTGTGAGGGTGGTGAGGCCCTGGCACAGGTTGCCCAGAGAAGCTGTGGCTGCCCCATCCCTGCCAGTGTTCAAGGCCAGGCTGGACAGGGCTTGGAGCAATCTGGTCTAGTGGAAGGCGTCCCCACCTGTGGCAGGGGGTTGGAACTGGATGATCTTTAAGGTCCCTTCCAACCCAACATGATTCTACAATATACCTGGAGAACCGGGCTCAGCTGTGTGTCACAGGTCCATGCAGACAAGCCTCTGACTGAAGCACCTCACAGAGCAAAGCTTCATACCTACCAGCACAGCTGGGCTGGTAAGCCCCCATGCAACAAGGCAGCATATGGGGAAACATGGAAACTGCTTAAGTTCAGAGAGTCTCTGGGCTAAACAGACACAGTCTTGTTTCAGAGCACTACTCCCACATGGCTTCAGGCTTTCACCAGCACAGAAGCAGGCTGCCCCTCTGAAAGAGAAAACATTATCTGCTTACTGGATGTTACACCCAAAAGAGCGAGGTAGAGCCTCAAGTGAGGGCTGCAGAGCCAGGGATCCCTCATGCTTTTATCTGGGGCTAGAACCAGACTTGTGTGGGGTCACAGCTTCCATCATGGGAAGTTTTACAGAGTGCAAGTTACACTTCTTCAAGATGGCATTATTACTTCAGGCAGCATTCTGTGCAAGCAATGCAGTCTGAGGAAGCTTTAGCTTTGTCTGCCATTCTCTAACCAATCAGCAAAGCAAGTATTTACCCAATTACATGGTAGAGTTATTCTGTACCGAGCAAAACCCACAACAGCAAAACTATTTGGACGCAGGGACACGAGCCCAGCAAAATATCTGTGTTGTGTTAAGCTGCTGAATCTGTCCTTCCCCGCGCTGGCCTCTGCAGCAAAGCAGCTGTCTGGGGTACAGTGAAGGTTACAAGAAGCTGAAGGTCCTACATGGGACCATTCACTTCCATGGCTGTGAAGACTCAGCTCCAAATAAGTGCCCTCTTGTATGGTGCCATGGTTACTTCTTGCCTTGAATGAGCTCCCCATACAGATGGCCCCAGCAATACTCTTGCCACCAGCCCAACTCCCTTGTGCTGCTCCAGCCTCAAAACCCATAGGAGACACAACCAGAATAGGCATAGAGGTGGAAAGTAATAGGGGCAGAGACACCTTGACAGCAAGCAGCAGCAGCAAGAATGCTTTCCCTCTGCTTCCTACAAGCACCAAAGACAACGTGTTCAAGCTCCATGTGAGCACCAAGAAGAGCTTCCAGAAGAGCTATGTCCCCAAGCCTCAGGGGGGGATACCTTACAATCACCCTGGCACTCCATTTCAGTGAGTATTTCTGCACATCCTTGCAGGTGAAAGCAAATACAAGCCAAACACACCCCCAGGAGCTGCAGGAAGCCAGAGCAGCTAAGGCAGAGCATCTGATTACACCAGTCTCAGCCAGCTGGAAGGTATTCCCTGTGGCTGGAAATCAGGACACACTGTGACTCTGAAGCAGAGCTTTGTCCTCCCCAGTGCCTCCCAGCTCAGTGAACTCGCTTCTAGTCACAGTTGCTAGTCACATCCTGGTGCCAGCTGACCCCAGGGAGGAGACACAAATGCAGAAGAAAAGGGAGGATGACCTGGGAGCTGCTGCTGAGGCAGAAACAGTCAGGATCATAGAATCACAGAATGGTTTGGCTTGGAAAGGACCTTAAAGCTCATCCAGTTCCAATCCCCTGCCACAGGCAAGGACACCTTCCACTTCAAACTGCCAGGGATGGGGCAGCCACAGCTTCTCTGGGCAACCTGTGCCAGGGCCTCATCACCCTCACAGGGAAGAACTTCTTCCTGACATCCCATCTAAATCGCCCCTCCATCAGTTTAAAGCCATTCCCCTTCTCCTGCCCCTACCTGCCCTTGTCAAAAGAACATTTCAGGTTTGCCTGCAGCCAAGCAGCCAGAGGCAGAGCCCAGGTGGTACCCAGAAGGAGGCAGGCAGCACACTTCCCACCTCACCTACCTGCGGACTCTTCCTTGCTTCCACCCAGGAAGACATCATGTTTCTTGGAATTACCCTACTGATACCAAGCTCTGATTCATCCATCCCACAGGGACAGAGGAACACTGGGAAAGCCAGGTAGGTGCTTGAAATACAGGTAACCAGCAGCCTGAAGGAGCCTTCTTCAGCCTGGACAAGCAGCAGCCCCTTGGAAGTCAGTGTGGCAGATGTATTTATAATGCTGACAGAGGTGACCAGCTCTCTGCCTGTCCCAGTTTGAGATGCAGGAAGCAGTGCTATCCAGAGCGGGATCAGTCCACCGATGAAGGAGCCATACAGCTGCCAGCACCATGCCACAGAGAACCTGCCATGGGACAGTGTGGGAGCCTGGTATGGAGAGCAGCTTGTGAACCTAAAAAGTCAGCTACAGACATAGCACTGGTTTGTTACATCCACAGTCTGAGGAGGGAAGCAAACTGGAAATATATCCCTGTTTCCAGGCACAGCACTAATGCCTGCTGACAGCCCTCACTTGTTTCACAGACAGCTTTCCCCATTTCAAGGCAGCCCACAGCCCTGCCAGCAGACCCTCTTATCTAGTGGCTGCCTGCCAGAGGAAAGGGCTGTCCTGCTGTTACCACAGCACAGCCCAGGGAGTGCAGGAAGCTGAGCGGGCAGAAGACGAGTGCCAGAGCCAGTGCCAAGGACAGGGCAAGAGCCAGGGTAGAAAAGAGCAGGGCTATCACTCCCAGCAGCCTCCTCATGGCAGGTCACTGCCCTTGGCCACAAAAACACTAGGCATCCAGCAGTCAGGGTCAAACACCGGGTCTCAAGTGGCCTCCCTATTTCAGGGACCTGAGGGAGGGTATTCTCCCCCACAATCCACTCAGACAGACACATATCCCACCCCTGTAGTCCTGCATCCAGCCAAGGGTCCCCAACAGAAGCACATTGAGCTGTTAAAGCAAGTCCAGAGGAAGCAACAAAGATGCTCTGAAGACTGGAGCACCTCTGCTGCAGAGACAGGCTGAGAGAGCTGGGCTTGTTCAGCCAGGAGAAGAGAAGGCTCTGAGGACACCTTAGAGCAGCTTCCAGTGCCTAAAGGGGCCAGCAAGAAAGCTGGAGAGGGCCTTTGACAAGGGCAGGTAGGGACAGGACAAGGGGGAATGGCTTTAAACTGACAGAGAGGAGATTTAGATGAGATCTGAGGAAGAAGTTCTTCCCTGTGAGGGTGGTGAGGCCCTGGCACAAACTACCCCGAGAAGCTGTGGCTGCCCCATCCATGGCAATGCTCAAGGCCAGGCTGGATGGGGCTTGGAGCAACCTGGTCTAGTGGAAGGTGTCCCTGCCTGTGGCAGGGGCTTGAAACTGGATGAGCTTTAAGGTCCCTTCCAACACAAACTACTTTGGGATTCTATGATTTTATGCCCATTTCCTCGCTGCTCCACTCCTGAGGCCTGAAACCACAGTATACCACCACAGCCACACAACTATTGTGCACAAGGGATGATTCCATCTACCACCAGAGTCCCAAAGTTACCCAGATACAAGCAGCATCCTAGGGCTGCACTGCCATGAAGCCCTCCTGCAGCACCTGAGCCCTCAGAGTAAGCTCCTCCTGAGCAAGCACCTTGCAAAGCGCACTCCAAACCAACTCACATCCACAGCTCCATGCCCACCAATGGCCACTCTCAGTCCTCCAGACAGGAGGCGCATACCTCAGACCCAGAGAGGTGCTGCTAGGGATGTCCCATGCCACAGTTCATAGAATCCTACAATCCCAGGTTGGAACGGACCTCAAGGATCATCTGGTCCAACTTTCTAGGCAAAACACGACCAAGACTAGATGGCCCAGCACCCTGTCCAGCCAAATCATGGGTCCAGCACTGCTGAGTCACCACTTCCCTGGTGAGATTATTCCAGTAGCTGATTGTTCTCATGGTGAAAAATTTTCCTCTTGTGTTCAACCAAAATCTCCCCAGGAGTAACATATGCCATCACTCATCTTCTCCATGTGACTCCTTGTAAAAAGGAAGTCTCCACCTTCTTTGTAACCATGCTTTAAATTAAGTTGCCATCACCCCCAGCAGCTCAGAGCCAAGAGCAAGCAGCAGCCACACACCTCCCAAGGAGAACAACCCAACAGCACCTCAGATCCCCAGGAGAGGAAGGAGCAAAGCCCCATGCTGCAGGACAACACCAACATATTTTTCCAGAGTCATCCCATCCCTCAGGACACCATAGGTCCTCATTCTGCTCCAAACCAGGCAGAGGGTTTCCAAGTAGGGAGCCAACAAGACTAAAAACACCCTACCAGATGGCCACACGCTGACTTTCAGTGGGCAAATCATAACCTCCCCAAGCCTCACTTGAGAAGCATAATTAAGCTTAATTTTTTAAATAGCTTTTAAAATTGTTCCTTGCCACAAGTTGTGTGTCACCACAAGGTCCATCAGAACCATCCAAGCCTCCCCACCAAGTAGCCGAAGTTCAGCAACAGCAAGATGCCACCATCCGGCATGGGGCACAAGACCTGTACTGTCTGAGGCCAGCACACCAGAGGGGCATCTCTCCTGCCCTTCCCCTTTCCCACAGCTTTTATCTCACATTTCCCCCTCTCTGGACTTCAAGCCTACCCTCAACATGATCCCACCTCCATTCAGCCTCTGCTCCTCCTACTCCGTAAGGCGGATTTGGCTTCCTCCAGAGGCAGGAGGAAGCACGGAGAATAGAAAAAGAGCACCTCCCTGCATACTGTAACTGGGCCAAAGCCAGCAAGGACAGGATTGTCCCTCCAAGCCCCACAGCAAGCCAAGAACTGGCACTTCAAAGGAGAGCAGCTGCTAAAACTCAGTCTGGCAGGTGGCTGGCTTCTTCACAAAGCCTTGGATGATGAGACCAATCTTGAAGCTAAAAGCCCATTTCCCAGCCCAGAGGCCATCCCTTCAGAGGGAGCAGGGACACCAGATTTACTCCTTATCAAGCTGCTCAGCACAGACAGACATGTTTAAGTGTGATTAGGGAAAGCTGAGTTGCACTTGGGAGTTTTCCCAAGCTTTGCCTGGAAGAGAGCTGGGGCTTGTAAGTGGAACTGTTAAAGTTTTAATGGAATAAGCAGCAGAGTCCCAAGGGATTTCAGAACAATGTATCCAGATCTTTGGTTGTTCTCACCTACACATGGGGGTCACACAACACAGTGCAGCAGAGATATATCAGCCATTTCAGAAGAGTCTGTTGTCTGAAAACATCAGCTCAGGTGCACAGCAAGTGATGTTCCAGCTATAGAGGAGGACCAGAGAACACTCTCCAAGCAGGAGAGCCAAGGATAGCCTCGTAAGAGGTGCTCTGGCTGAGCTCAGCAGCAGCCAGTGGCTGGGGACTTGGGAAAGCAGAGAACAGGAAGGGCAGCGCCTCAATCAGCAATTCCTAACCATCTGTCCCCAATACAAGAACCCAGTGTGCTTAGAGGCTTAGTAAGAAAACCTCACAGCTGGATCCCAGCTGTATTTTATACCACCTTACTTGAAGCAGCAAACATGTAAAGCTAGGTCTGTTAGTGAGGGGAGCTCAGAAGCTGGGCTCCCGTTTTACAAACAGGAGGCACCCACCACACCAGCCCCATGCTGCAAGAGGCAGCAGTTTGCAGCATGCCAACTTGTCCCTGACACCCAGATGGCAATGCCTGCATGCCCAGCTGCACCAGGGCAATGAATGAGAGCAGCCAGTCTTATCCTTGCAAAGCCCTTCAGGGACTGAAGCCATTTCCCCTCCCTCCACAGGTTCCCAGCCACTGGGACAGGGCACCAACCCTGCTCACTCACAAGCAGGTGCCTGGACAGCTTCTGCTGCATTTTCACCGCAAGTCACACGAGGCTGGGGACAAGCGAACCGCCAGGAGCAGCACAGAAGGTGACAGCACTCATCATACACACTTCCTAGGACTCCAAATTCTGCAGTTATCCTGGAAGCAGGTTTTCAGGTTACAGCTGGGACTTCTGCACAGGCACAGAGCTCAGAGAAAGGGGTTAAAAGTCTCTCATCACACCCTCTGCATTGCGGCATCAGAACAAGGCATGAAGTGACCAAGCACCCACCATGCCAGGAGGCAGTAGCTGGAGCTTTATCATAGGGAATAGCAGTCCAACTGATAAATTTACTCATCCCAAAATGGCTGGGGATCAGGTCAGGGCTGCTGCATCAACATGTGAGACAGAAGAGAGCAGGTGACAGGAAGCATACTGCAATGAGTGTCACATGTCTTGGTTCACCTGGAAGTACAGTCCTGAGCTCACAACCAACTCAGTGCAGGGTGCAACTGCATGCAGGTGCTTTCATTAGCCTGAAAACCAAACTAAATAATACAGACTGTGTTAGTTACATCAGCACAATTACAGGCTGGGGGAGACTGGACTGACAGCAGCCCTGAGGAATAGAACTTGGGGGTGCTGGTCAATGAGAAGTTCACCATGAGCCAGCAGTGTGTGCTCACAGCCCAGAAGCCAACCACATCCTGGGCTGCATCTCCAGCAGCGTGACCAGCAAGCCAAGGGAGAGGATTCTCCCCCATCTGCTCCTGTGTGACACCCTCCCCCCCCAGAGTCCTGTGTCCAGCTTTGGAACCCCTTTTCACAAGGGCATGTAGTGACAAGGGGAATGGCTTCTAGCTGACAGAGGGGAGATTTAGATGAGATCTGAGGACATTTTTCCCTGTGAGGAGAGTGAGGTCCTGGCACAGGTTGCACAAAGAAGCTGTGGCTGTCCCATCCATGGCAGTGTTCAAGGCCAGGCTGGATGGGGCTGGGAGCAACCTGGTCTTCACAGAGGTGTCCCTGCCCTTGGCAGAGGGGTTGGAACCGAATGAGCTTTAGGGTTCCTTCCAACCCAAGCCATGCTCTGATTCTATGATGTGATTCTATGGTTTAAGTGGCCTAAATAAGTGAAGTCATGCAAGAACCATTCCTGTGGCAATGGAGTCTCAGACAGGAACACAGGCAAGGGGTTTGTCAACACCCAGCAGTTATTCTGGCATGAACAAACTGGATATTTGGGATAACAAAGGAAGTTTAAGCAACTTCTCCTGCAAGCAGAAAATCCCACAAAACTGCGACTTCAAGCTCAACCCCTCAATATCTTTTATATTAATGCCAAGCACTTGCCCCGCACCATCCAGCTTCAAGAAACAGCTCAGTTTCAGCTATTTATTTCCCCCATCCCAGAAGCTTCTCGGCTTTCCATACCCCTCCACACATCCCAGTGCAGAACATGACCCTGCGCCCCAAGTCCTCCGGCACAGGGCAAAGCACACTCCAGAGTAACAAGCACAGTTTTGGCAGACATTTCCCAATGATCTGCACAAGAAGGAATTGCTGGACTGGCCAACATCCTCTACATTAACCAGCATTTGAAAACCACAAGGAATTTGGTGCTTCAGAGTGAGATCAGCTTTACAAGGAAGAGCCGGCAACTACTGGAAGAGGCAAACTGAGCCAACAGCACAGATCTGGGGCACACCTGTGCTGGAAAACTACAGAAATCTAGGCTAACATCTAACACTGCCAAGAAAATTACTTCAGGAAAGGCAGGGAATCATTCTGCAGTGGATCACCTGCAGCAGCCTGGCAGCTATCATATGGATTGGAAATGTTGAAGAGCCTCCACAATGGAGGCCAGCAGGAAAAACCTCTCTACAGGCAAATAACCAGGTTAGCCAAGAAATCATAGAATCACAGAATGATGTGTGTTGAATGGGGCAAAGTTCATCCAGTTCCAACCCCCTGCCATGGGCAGGGACACCTTCCACTAGACCAGGTTGCTCCAAGCCCTTTCAGCCTGGCCTTGAACACTGGCAGGGATGGGGCAGCCACAGCTTCTCTGGGCAACCTGTGCCAGGGCCTCACCACTCTCACAGGGAAGAACTTCTTCCTCAGATCTCATCTAAATCTCCTCTCTGGCAGCTTAAAGCAATTAAAACATGCCTCCACCCCTTCTCTTTCCAGGAAGGAGCATGCCAGAACAGCCATCCTCACTCAAGGCAGGAGACCAGCTGCTCTCCAGCTCCAAGCAGGCTTCCACAGCCCAGCTGACTTCACTGGCAAGCACCATGGAAGCCACACAGCCCAAATAGAGCCAACACACTCTGAATCAATCCATCATTCCTTCAGGTACGAGCAAAGAACAGGTGTTTTATCCCAAGCCTGTTTAAGAGACATCTCTCAACCACAGCTAAAAGCAGACTGGGATGTGCTCTGTTCCACCCTCACGGTGTTCTGAATAGGATAAGGTCCTTGGTGGGAGCCACCAAGAGCAAGTTCCTGGCAGGATTTCCAGGGCTCCAGTTTAATGAGCACAAGCTTTATCTAAAGCTGCAGTTCACCCCCAGGGTAGGGCTGGGATTTTCTCCCTAGTCCTGACCAAACCTGCCTTCCTACCTCTTCAGAGCATCACTGAAAGAACTCAAATCCCCTGTTTCAGCCTGCTGCTGGCAGACAGATGGGTACCTGACATCTAGAATGATCGAGAGCTCGTAAAAAAATGGGAAGAACAGTTCCTCCCTGCAGCTGGGAACTGCTGTGGCACAACAGATGAATACACCCATCTCCACAGCACCTGCTCCAAGGACTAATCAATTATCTCTATGACAAAAATCTTTCACCAAGGAAGCTCCATAAGTCCACAGAGATGCCACCGCTGTGTGACACTGAGATTCCCAGCTGCAACCCCACTCCTGTGGGTCACATCGAGCTCCTCATTCATAGGGATCACCTATCACACAGCAGGGAAGCAGCACTAGGGGACTGGAATGCCCAGATCTGGGGCCACCAGTGCATGAGAGACCAGAATATGCCCGAGCAGGCCCAGGAAAAGGGCATCAGGTCAACCCCTGACCTTATGAATGTGGGGTGAACATATTAGTAGAACAGGTTGCCCAGATAGTTCATGGAGTCTTCACCGTCAGAGATAATCAAACCCCAAGAGGACACAGTCTGCTCCCAGCAGGAGGCTGGGTTAGGCCATCTCCACAGGTACCTGACACCTCAGCTGTCCTGAGGATCTGCACCCACAGGAGCTGGCTAACTCTTCTCATGCTAAGAGATACCAGATAGCAGCACAAAGATCCCAGATTACTCCAGCTGGCACAACAGTACTCTATCTCTAGGCACAACAGCAAGCAATATTCCTGGAAAATGCAATTTTCTAAGGCAACCTCTCCCACACAAAATTTTTGCCCCAAGCAGCAGAAAATATTTCTCAGCAGAGACAAGAGTTGATTCCACTTGTACAAAGTTATCACACCTTGCCTGCACATTCTAGGTGGGCACTACTCCTAGCCCTGCAGTCACTGCCCACCACAAGTATCAGGTGTTTGCTTATATCTGCAGCTACTCTACAATTACCTGCAGCCCCAGAAGTGAGCATCCCTCCTGTAGTCCTGCATCCAGCTCTGAGGCTGGCACACCGCTGCTGTGGAAACAGGCTGAGAGAGCTGGGCTTGCTCAGCCCGGAGAAGAGGCGGCTTCAGGGAGATCTTAGGGCAGCTTCCAGTGCCTAAAGGGGCCCACAAGAAAGCTGGAGAGGGGCTTTTGACAAGGGCAGGTAGGGACAAGGGGGAATGGCTTTAAACTGACAGAGGGGAGAGAAGGAAGATTGAGATGGGATCTGAAGAAGTTCTTCCCTGTGAGGGTGGTGAGGCCCTGGCACAGGTTGCCCAGAGAAGCTGTGGCTGCCCCATCCCTGCCAGTGTTCAAGGC